>VXBR01008123.1:376240-400330 GCA_013400215.1 Cisticola juncidis
TTTTTTAATAACCACCTAACACCAGCTTATCACAAAATGGTAATATTTCTGAGCTACACAAGAAATGTTTAAAATCAGTATTATTTACAGTATTTAGGTGTCTTAAAAGTTATTACTCTTACATTTTACATGCTGTATGGTGTGGAATAACCTCTGAAGGATGAAAGTGGATGAATACCTCACTATACTAAGGCAGAGTGGCTTTTTATCTGCTGTAGTTACACTGAAACCAAGGGAGGGAGGTACTCAGCTTACTGGAGCTGTGTCAGAACCTGCAGTGCTTTATTGACAAGACAATTCCCTACCTGGAACACCATAGTTGTACACAGGAATTTTTCTCAGCATGGATGTACTCCCACTAATAAGAACATTCTGGGGAGTCACCTAATGGCTACAGAAATGTGCAGGTTGGACTTTCTGCAACAACCTAGAGCTGCTCCTCAGCATCCTGCAGTCTTTAACGTCCTCTTGAGGAAAGCATACCCTTTATTATTTTAATTATTATATTATTTATATTATTAAAGCATACCCATGCATTCTGAAATAACTCTTGTGTGCCAATACACATGGATTTCAGGAGTGCCAAGAGCAACTGGGATACTGATGCTGCTGGGTGTTTCTGTTTGTTCAGAGGACATCTCTTGCCTGGAATGTAAAATCAACACAGAGGCAGAGGTCTGCAGTGAAAAGCTGCTCCTCAGCAAAAGGGACCCAGCCTGTTTATTTATTTTTATTTTATAATTTTGTGGGTCTGGTTGTGGATTGGTTTCTGGGGTTACTACCCCTTCACCCCACTGGCCAGACCAGCTGTCAACCAACATTATTTTCAGGCTGGAAATACGTAAGCAAAGGACAGTGAACAAAACCAAGAAAGGTTGTTTATGTTCCAAAGTGTGAGAAAGTGAAAAACTGACCCTTAATATTGTACAGTAACTAAAGAACTGACTCCATCTTATAAGCAAATAGAAGGCTTTGAAAAATCTCAGAAAAACTAAGGCAACATCCAGTTTTATTCCTTACAGAAATCACATGGCTGTTGTGTTCTTGTGGGCCTTCTCTAAAACCAACATTTTGTTTAAGACAAGGTTTTTATTTCATGTCTCTAAGGAGATTAGGGCAAAGGAAAGCCAAGACAAGTCAGAATTACAGACCAATTACAGAGCACTCAGCTGTGCTTCAGGCCTGGGCAAACTGATGGAACACACGTATTAAACTGACTATTGATAAGCACTTGCAGATTAACCACGAGGGGAATTGCCACCAACACAATTTTCCTGACAGCAAATCAGTGGTTTGGCAGCTCAGTCTGACTTCCTTCAACACAAACCTGGTAGCTAAAAGGAAAGCAGGAAATGTCACATCTTGACTTTAGTAAACTCCAAACTGTATCTACCCGGATTGTCTCACACCAGCTGAACAGACAGAGTGCGTGAAAACCCTGCAAGAGTGGTGAAAAGACCACTGGATAAGCATTAGGGACATTTATCCATATCCTAGTAATTATGGCCTGTCTTCCATTGCAAAAATATTCCAGTTAAATGCTATTAAGAGGTTTCAAATCCAAGGGACAACAAAACAAAGCTAAATTGCACGATGAGGTCAGGGGAAATGCCTCTAACAGCAGATGTGAAGAAGGACAGAATATTTATTTTCAGGATTTCTGATGATTTCTAAAACAGAAAATTAAAGGGGAGTGGTGAATTCACTTCCTAAAAGATACATTTAGATTATTTACTCCTAATCCAACTTCTCCACTGGCTTCTCAAGCCTTTTTTTGTATCTGTAGGAAACATTGGTAGAGTCTGGAAAAGAACTGAGATGCAAACAAAATTCTGTAAGTGGTTACAAATTGCAAGCCCCTTTTAAAGTTATTGCAAATTTGATGATAAAATGAGAATCCACAAAAGGCACCAATTTTCTAAAATCACAATTCCCAGTGAGACTAAAGAGTGTTTGCCACTTGCAAAGTCTATTAATCAACTAAGGTAACCTCCACATTAAACACCATCATTTATCTTAAATGCCAATAAATACAGGAATCTCAGGAAACATGACAACATGCTGTAAATATTTACCATGAATTGATATCATTCTTAATTCTGTTATCCAAGAAAAAGTCAACCTTAGGAGCACCAGTTAATTATCAAATTTTCTTGAACTTTGGTTCTAGCACTTGATAATAGGACCAGAATGATAGCATGACTCTGCACAGCATGAGAAATCTGTAAATAAATTGATTTATCCCCAAGAGCAGAACTTGGACTATACAGGAAGCAGAAACTTCTCTTTCATAAATCTTTAAAATATGGCAAAATACACTATGGATAACCAAAAAGCTAAACAAGAATAAACTGAACGTGGCTATCAGAGCCATTAGGTAAATAAGAATATGCTAAAACTTCTGGGAGAAAAAAAGTAACAAACTCGTAGTATCAGCATTGCAATATTACAGAACATGATCTAGATTTCAGCTACAATCACTATAATATTCATTATTTTGAATATTGAATACTGAATTTTGATTTTTTTGTTGAATTTTGAATTTTGATGAATATTGAATATTGAATTTATATTGAATATAAAATTCACTGTCCTGAGTAAGGGCAGATCCATTTACAGCTGTGTCAATCAGTGCATCTGCATTGACACCTCCATGAAAACTCAGTGCATGTCTCATACACAATTCACTTTGTGGATAACTCATCAATTGATCAGGTATCAGTTCCTGACTGAAGATCCAGCTGCAGACAAAAACCTCCTGGGTCAAGGAGGGCTCCTCGTGATGATTCCTGCAGGATCAGGGCTGATTTCTCACAGAGAAAATGGGAAATCATGAGCCTCAGCTCCCCTGAGCTGGGCATGAAACACACACACTTCTGTCAAGGGCAGTTTGCAGCCTGGGAAGTCTGAATTTAAACACAGTTAAACACCTTCCCTGGTCTCTAGGATGAAGCCTTTTCCTTGATAATGTTTTGCTTTTAGACAAAAAATTTGCCTAGAGAACTGATCAAAGAAATGATCTGTTGGACAAGAGGATGAAACTCATATCTTCTTTTCTGATATATTAGTAAAAAGTATCACTGTAGCACACAATTCATGTTCCTACTAAAGATTCTAACTGCTCAAGAGATTGTTGGGCTTTTTCCTCCCTTTTTAGAACAGAAATGGGTGTTAGAGGGTCTTTCCTACTTCCTTTTTGTTAATGTGGCTAGCTTTGAAGCAAATATCTCTGAAATGAGGCAGATGATGTGCTCTTTGAAGTACCAGCTTGCTCAAAGCAAAAGCAAAAAAGGAGAAGCAGCTCTATTGCTGCCACTTTATTATGCAATGCCCTTTTAATCTCATAGGGATGACCACAGAGAATCAGAAGATGAAATCATGATTCCTCCTGACAATGTAAGAAAAGAAATAGAACTACAAGGAATGGGTTCAGGCTTCTCAATATAAGATATGGAAGAAAAGCCCCATTTAATGATCCACTGTCTCAGTGACAGTGTCTGAATGCCATAATGATTTTTAAATCATCAGGAACTACACAAGTTCCTGTATTCCAGTCTAAAGAAAGATGGAGCAGTGGAAGCCATTCAAGGAATCAATCTAAAGAGACCAGAATCTGCCTTCTGTCATCAAACCTGGGCCAGCAATATCAAATATTTGTCAGGTCAGTATAACCAGATCCAAAAGAAAGGAACGAGTGACAGGACAAGAGGAAANTCAGATGAATGGCCACATATTTGTACAAAGTATGGGACTAAAGAAAGAAAATTAAGCCTGCATCTGATAGTTCAGTTATTTCATACTGCTGCCTTCCATTAACATTCACTCAGCAGATAAATGTGTTTTTTTCATGGGAAGTTGTGGGGGGGGGCAGGGAAAAATTTATTTTACTCAGAAAACAACACAGCTTCTTCAATTGCCAAGACACTTCCCATTCTCTAAACTATTAAAACTCAGTCATTTTTGAGAGACCTATAAAGTTGCAGAGTAGATTTAGCATTGCAGAGGACCCAGCCCTTCCCCAAAATCTCCATTTTCTGCCCTGTATCAGCAGTTTCCCTGCCGTGTCTGGGTGCCTGAGATGCCACCAGGCATCTCCTCCTGTTGACGACTCTGACCTTTATTAATTCAAGTTTGCAGTCTCCACCACTGATCTGTCAAAACTGACACCTTGTCACACTCAGATTTTGCAGGGAGCTTTCTGAAATAGTTCACTGGGCACTACATCGAATCTACCTGATACCCAGAGAGGAAATTTACATCTTTTAGCTATTTCTTTTATATTTCTGTGGCAGGATGGCCATATATGTTGCAATTAATTTGCAAAAGAGCTCAGTACTCCAAAAGACTACAAGCAATCCTAATAAGTGACCAACTGAATTATGTGAATTTGTTTTTATAAAATAGTTTTCAATAGCAGGCTTTGTTTTCCTGCTCAAAATGCAGCCCTAATGGCAATAATGATAAACAAATCTTAACATCTTGAAGTTGAACCAGATACAGTTTGAGGCCCTTATTTGTAGGTTCATTGTACAAATGAACTTCACAGGAAATAAAACAGCAGGCAAACAGTGCAGCCCTTTTAGCATCATCATTTGGAAAAGAACCAAGATTTGGACAAACCACTGCCTAAAATATTCCACCAGCGAAACTATTTTACAAGAAGCAGTTGTGGCTGAATTAGGCAACTTCAAGACTGACACTTCTTCAGGTCTTTGCACTAATTCCCATGACACAGCAAACTGCTGCCAGAAATGTTTTTTGTTAGTTATACCATGGGGGTGGCATTTTTTAATAACCACCTAACACCAGCTTATCACAAAATGGTAATATTTCTGAGCTACACAAGAAATGTTTAAAATCAGTATTATTTACAGTATTTAGGTGTCTTAAAAGTTATTACTCTTACATTTTACATGCTGTATGGTGTGGAATAACCTCTGAAGGATGAAAGTGGATGAATACCTCACTATACTAAGGCAGAGTGGCTTTTTATCTGCTGTAGTTACACTGAAACCAAGGGAGGGAGGTACTCAGCTTACTGGAGCTGTGTCAGAACCTGCAGTGCTTTATTGACAAGACAATTCCCTACCTGGAACACCATAGTTGTACACAGGAATTTTTCTCAGCATGGATGTACTCCCACTAATAAGAACATTCTGGGGAGTCACCTAATGGCTACAGAAATGTGCAGGTTGGACTTTCTGCAACAACCTAGAGCTGCTCCTCAGCATCCTGCAGTCTTTAACGTCCTCTTGAGGAAAGCATACCCTTTATTATTTTAATTATTATATTATTTATATTATTAAAGCNAGCAGAGAGGTGGGGTCAGCACCCCTGGAGGTGTTTAAAAAATGTGTAGAGGTGGCACTTGGGGACGTGGTTTGTGGTGCCTTGGCAGTGCTGAGTTAGCAGCTGGGCTAAAGGATCTCAAATTTCTCTTCCACCTAAACAATTCTAGGTTACTGTGACTGAAAGATGCCAGTCCAAGCAAAAAATGTGCACAGTGAATGTCAGACTGCTTTTCAGAAAGACAAAAAGTGGGATTCTCCTAAGGACCAGTCTCCTCAGATGCTGCAATAAAAAGGGAAGACACCTGAGGAAAAATCTCTTTTGGTGACAGCAGGTTCCCATGAAGAGAAAGTGGTGCCTGCTGGCAAAAAAATGTTAGCATGGGATCCCAGCAGGGAGCATTGAAAATCCTGCAGTGGCTAAAAGCTTCTGGTTTTGTAAACAAAAAGGTATTTTGCCAGCCAAACGGAGTTTTTAAGTGCTCACAGCTCTAATATAAATAGCCTAAAAAGAGTAAACAGTGGATACATGCAAGTACAGAACTCTTTTTTTTGTCATTTAAATAATTAAACTGAATCTTATTGACTAATGAAGTTATTTAAAAACATCAGAGTAACATTCCAGCCAGCATAAGCAACTGTTTTTGCCTCAAGTAACATGTTCGGAGCAGTAGATTTTATTTCCCCATAAAATTTATTCTGTCATTCTTGCAAGAGAGTTATTTTTAGCTGACACATGAGATAGTAAAAAAATATGTACATGCAAAGCTTCAAACAAAATGAGTAGTGACTCATCAGTCTGAAACTGCTCTTACAACAAGAAGAGTCAATGGAATAGGAATTGGCCAGTGGTGCCTTCCCTCAGCAATAAAAATACTCAGATTTCTCAAGTTTATGCAAAGCTGGCAAAGCAGTGCAGGGTGTGTCAGATGGGAAGTGCTTGGTAGGGAGGAAAATGATTTCCTAAAATGTGTCACAGGCATCATTTGAATATAGCCCAAAATACTGAAGTTACTGATAGTTTGAAAGAACACTGCTTTTTACTTAAAAAATAAACACATGAAGAGCTAATTTCAGCTGTGCACCTGAACTGGGAAATTGGCCACTCTGTCTTCCAGTAAGGGACAGACAGCAGAGGGGAAAACACCAGACTAATTCTGTCCACATAACCCATTTCTTTACTACAGTATTTCACAGATTATCATCACCATATTGTTATTTTATTATGCTGCCTTCCTGAAAAAATTAGAATGACTGAGCTTCTATCCAAGCTTTCATCAGGAAAGCAACATCACAACACGAGGAAGAATTGATTACAGAAAGGATGACACTGAACTTCATTCTTGACAGTCATCTTTCTATCAGGGGTTAGGACATTTATCTTTGGATTTGCTGTGAGCTCTGAGACTACAAAAACCAACAGGGTGGATTTATTTGGTGTTATGAGGTACTTGGAATTCATCCTTGCAGTTTGTATGTTTGCATAAACGTCAACCTTTTGTTTACACAAAATGTTTAAGTCATTAGACAGCATCAAGGACCCCTATTTCCTTTTCTGAAAACAATAAATAAATAAATGAAAAAAACCCACGACCAAACCCAAAATATTCTAAATCAAGACACTTAAATCTGGAATCTCACCCATCAGTTTAGCTCAGATTTAGTTTCAAAAGCTAGCTAATTCACAGAGATGAAGTGACTAAAAGAATGTTATATGCTCTAAAATCCCCTGACTGCAGCGTAAGCACAAAGAGATACAATACGTTATCTTAGCAATAAAGACTGCTTTAAAGGTCGCCTTTCCCATCTGTAAGGAAAGAACTGCTCTACTTTAAAAAGACCCAAACTACTTTAGAAGTTTTTTAATGGACATACTTTCCTCTGTAAGTATTCAGAGTCTTTATTCTTGAGACTGAGGGTTTAGACCTGTTTGGGGAGGGGAGCAAAACATGGGTTTTTTTAGAGGAGTCTTTGCGGCTTGTTTCTTTTGGGGGTTCTTTTGGGGTTTTTCTTTTGGGTTGTTGTTGTTGGTTCTTTTTTGTTGTTGGGTTTTTTTTTTTTTTTTTTTTTCCCCCCCTATTTTTTTAATTATGGGGTGTTGGTTGTGGGGTTTGTTGTTGTTGTTGTTGTTTGTTTGTTTGTTGTTTTTTATTTCTGTGAGGTTTGGTTTGTTACTTGAATTGGGTTTTCATTGTTTATCTGCAGTTTTTGAGCTAAAGGGCTCTCCTCACATCTCTGTAAATCAGTGGACCCAATGCACATCCTTTCCTAACCTGTGATTTGCCCCAGCCCACATTCAAGTGGCTCTCAGACTCTGTCAGGATTCCACCACTGCACCCATTTCTTTCTTTTCTGGGGAAGCCCAGCCTGGAGCCCTGGGGACCCCAGATGTGCCCCAAGGTCTCTCCCAGCCCCAAAAGTTACCAGATCTTCAAGAGTAATCTCAGTGCCTAGTGTGTTGTCGGTGTTCCACTTTTCTGTGAACATCAATCCATATTCCACCCATTTGTATTTTGTTTCCAAACTGCTGCTCACACTCCCTGTCAGTACAGCCCAGCACAGAGCTGCCCTTGCCCCAAAGGCAGACTCAGAGCCTTGCTCAGTTCCCTGCCCACCAGGACAGCCCCAGGTCCTTTCCTGCAAAGCTGCTTTGGAGCTGCCCCAGCTCCTGTGAGGTGTTGTTCCACCCCAGCCTGTTTCTGAGTTTCACAAGGCTTGTACACCACATCACCAGCATTGCTTTGTAGTAAAACTGGATTTCTCCTGGATTTAATCCCACCCAGACTAGCAGAGTGCCCTCTTCACTCCCATCAGACAAGCTGCTAATAAAGATTTTTATCAGCACTGGCCCTGCTATTGCAGGATGCTGCTGCCACCAAGCAGCTCCAGCTCTGTGTCCACAGGTCCTGCCAGTGTCCCCACACCTGGCAGTCCTGACACAAAGCTCACCTGTCCATGGTGGCTGTGAGGACACACCTGTACAGGGCCTTGGTGCAGCAGGAGATCTCCAGGAGAGCAAAGAGCAAAGCCTCAGGAGGTGCCAGGCTGGCCAGGACACTCAGGCTGCTCCTCCTGCAGGTGGCCAAAGCCTCCCCAGATCCTCCTCCTCAGCCTTCTGAAAAGGGAAATGTTTTCTTTTTTCCCCTCCCAGTTATTAGGAACCCACACCAATCAACCATCCTATTTTCAAGAAGCAGAAAGTCAGGTATGCAAAACAACCAAAACATCCCATCTTAAGGAAATGAATCTAATTGCATAACCACAACCTGCAATCTCAGAATCCACTTAGTAGATTCTCAGACTCAAAAAAGCATATATTCTTAGTTTCCTCCAGTTTTTCTTCACTCAATCTACTTAGCAATTGCCAGTGATGGATTTTCCTATGCTCCCTCTTCTTTTTCTTCATTTACTGTAATCTTGGTAAGCAGACAAAAATGCCATTTCAAGTCATTTCCATGTCTGGAGCAATTCTTTGTGTATGCAGTGAAGTTTCTCCAGGGTTTTGTTTTCAACACAAAAAGAGCTACAAACTTCATTTTTTTGTTTTAAAGAGCTACAAACTTCACTGTAAAATAATTCTAATCATTGTTGCTGTTTGTATAAACACCTGACATTGAAGACATTTTTTCAGAGTATATTAACAGAGAAGCAAAAACATTCTGCTGAAATAGTGACGAAAATATTGTTCAGTCCTGAAGGGTTCCTCATTTAGTAACCTCTGTGATTCCTTGAACTGCTGGGATTCACTTTAGTCAGGCAAACAGAAAAATAATACATTTTAAACTAATGAGCTAAAACGTGTGTTTGATATCTGTCAGTGAATATGAATTTATTTGTATTTTTTTCTTAGATGCCTCCCACCAAACGCACTTCTATCACTGGCAGTCTTTAGCACACCAAGGGACTGAATCAATACTCAGTGTCACACCTTTCTTACAGACAGGAGGAGCAGCAGCCTGTCAGCCACTCCTCCATGGCT
The DNA here is from genome assembly GCA_013400215.1 of Cisticola juncidis. Classification (NCBI taxonomy): domain Eukaryota; kingdom Metazoa; phylum Chordata; class Aves; order Passeriformes; family Cisticolidae; genus Cisticola; species Cisticola juncidis. The sequence continues at coordinate 385,508 of VXBR01008123.1, forward strand.
GTATGAATCAAACCATGTGTGGCTTTATGAATCAAAGCTGACACCTGAAATTGCACCTGGAATTACAGAGAAAGACAAGGAGGTTGTCAGGAAATGATTTAATACATTAACTGTAGCTCTCCCCATGGCATAGGCAGGAGTTCCAGGGTGAGGGGTACACATCAAACAGCAGCTTCACCACTGCTTGAGGATGCTTAATCTAGAGCACAGATTACTCCAGCAGAATCAAAATAAATCCTAAACCCACACACTGTTAACATGTGAAGCAAATACAGCCAGGTTATACCATCCTACACCTCACTGATTATTCTAAACAAGCAAAGCACTGAGCTGCAGTTAACACCAATGTCAAACACTGGACAAACTCAGTTAAAGTCACACCCAGCTCATTTCAGACACAGAACTGCACNAGTTAAAGTCACACCCAGCTCATTTCAGACACAGAACTGCACCTTAGGAATGCTCTTCAGTCTCTCTGTGCTAACTTGATTAACCAACACACTGTGCTGCTGAGATGTGCCCACTGTGAATTGCTACAGTGAATTCTGCACTGTTTTTGGAGACAGGGAAGAATATAAAACACCTCTGCATACAAATCACATTTAAAGCCCTCATACAATACTCATTGCCCTTCAGCACTACACAGATACTTAAGGAAAATATGAACAGGCCAGTTATAAAGTAGTGTATCCAACTATTGATACAGCAGGATCACAGGTGACCTCAGTAAATCACTGAAATCACTGCCTTCCTTCTCCCATATATCATTATCTACAACTATGTGATCAACTGAGACTGAAAAATAAAAAAAAATCCTTTCACCTCTTTTTCAGTGAAAACAGGCTTTGTCAAAATGATGAGCAACACGTACCTCATTTCTTATTAACAACACGTTTGTAATGTGAATTTAGGGAGTTGTGATATCTGTGACCTCCCACAGGTCATTTGTAACTACGTCTCCTACGAGTTATGAGCTCTTGCCATCCATGGACTGACTTCAATCTGGTGACAGTAATGAGACAAATATGTATTAGCTTCATGCCTCTGAAATTGTAATGCCCCGAGTGAATCCTTGACATTTACTATTTGCAATTTCCCCTCATGTAAAATGCAGTGTAAAAAACAACTGAAACGCATGAACGTGTTGGCAAGTAATTTCAACTTCATAGTGACTCATTAAAGTTAAAACCTGGTCTTTTCCAAATCATTCAACGAATAAAATTACACATATAACAGGGGATGCCATCTCCAGTAATGTGTTCTATGACCTGAACACCAATCTTTTGTCACTCATTCTGAGATTTGCTGCAAACACTTGAAAAACTTTTTCGCTTTGTGCCTATTTTGATCATTTTCCTGATCTTTTGTTGGACTTTACTGGGCCCACTCAACTTTCAGGATGACTCATCTCTCTGCATTTAGAGAAATTTTCTACCATGCAGATGGCTGCAGGTTTTAACTTATTTATAAATAAGTTAAATAAGCTCTCTGTTTTAACTTATTGATAAAAATTAAGATAAATCCACAGTCAACTGAACCTTCCCAACCCCAAAGACACAGCATTTTTGTTACATAGAAAGAATTCATTGCAGCACCCACTGTACTATCTCAGAATTCTCTAACTAGGAGCAAAACATCTATTTACAGTGACTCTAAAAAAATCTTCACACTCTATTGGGTAAACAACCCTTATTTTAAAAATCCTAATATTGTAATATATAGTTTTAAAACCAGAACTGATATTTTGTCTGATGGACTGTAATGGATCCTGAAGAAATAACAGGTATCTTGTCAAGTATATTTATATATAATTATGTGATGACTTGATGCTAAAATCAAACTGGATACATGTAATATATCATCAATGTACAGTTGCATAGGAAATTTCAGTGTCCTATTCTAGGCCACCTGTCAGTAATTATGGAGTATTTCTCAGCTCACACTAAATAACATGAAATTGTTGATGTCTGCAAACATTTCCCAGTGCATTCCATTTGGTCCAGAATTTCTATTCATAATTCAGGCAAGATTTTGTACCTCCCAGCAGGGAGTACAAGATCACGACTTCCTTATGAAACGTACTCCATGAAATACAAGACTCCTTCCCCCAATCTTAATTCTGTGTGAAAGGCTACATAGCTGGGCTGTTTATTGTGTAAAATCACTGTGTGATGCTTTCACAGTTAATTGATAATTTTGAATATTTGAAGGGCCTGTACTTTTTAGGTCAGGGCAGAGTGAGGCCAGTGATTTCTGCAGACAGCCAAGTCCATTCCTGTCCATTCCTCCTGCACACCACTCTCTCTTTCCAGGCAATAAATACAAGCCTAGAAGCAAAGTAGTAGTCTGAAAATTATGGGCTTTAGAAATTGGACAGATTAGTCATATATTTCTGTAAATACTCTGTTCTCCAAATAAACACTACAAAAGATTGCAAGATGACACAGTACAGGTAAGTGGTGCTCAGGGCTAGAGTGAACAGGTCTGACTTAACACAGTCATCACATACCAGAGAAAACACCACAGAGAACAACTGATGATAAATCAGGTGTCAAATCAGATGCCAAAAGAAATTAAAGGTTGAAATATGAAGAACAGTTTGACATGAATGCTCTGCAATTAACAACTACACGGTGTTTGGCACACTTCTGCAGGCAGGATTTTCCAAGGCACTATTACCTGACGTATATGGCAATTAAGGGACTGTTTGAGCCCTATTTAGGATCTTTCCAAACATTTCAATCAGAATTTGAAGATTTTCTTATGGAATGCTGAGAATAATAGAGCAAGGGGAGTGTTTTCTAAAGAAGTCTGTGGATCTCACTGCAGCAAACTGGTCACTAACCATCCCAACCAACAAACAGGAGGTTCACTGGGGTATTCTGCATTTTAACCCCAGTACAAGAATCACAAAGTTACAGTCTTCAAATTGAAAATTTGTGAAATTAGCTAAAATGCAAAATCAGCAGCTTTCAAAATATTTCTCTGGGATTTAACTCATGACTAAGCTGCTGGTTGAGAAGTCCAACCTGTCTTGTCCACCTCCCCACAAAATGCACCTTTTCAGAGTGCTTGACCATCTTAAAAGTGGTAACTGGGAACTCTACTCAATCAAACAAGTGATAAGGGGTTTTCCCCCTAGTTAGTTTGAATGACCAAATAGTGTTTACTAAGATAAATGTACACAATTCACTGTACTAAAGTTTGGAACATTTTGGTTTAATATAGGTAATTTAGCAATATTTTGCAAACAGTATTTTGACCCAGAAGTATTTAATTTCTGGAGCTTTCAGAGACAATGACTTCAAGAGACTCTTCAGTTACCTTCACTGGGTTATTTTCAAAGCTATTCTTACATTTGAAATACAGTTACTTCCTAGCACATAAATCAATTTAACTATGCTGCAAGTGCTTCCTTTTCCACACTACCCTTTTATTTTGCCCGGTGGAAGAGGTAAAATTGATACCAAATATCTTAAATAGAAGAAGGAATTCCTGTTTGATATTGATGGGGACAATTCCTGTTGTCACTGCTTTAACTCTTGCTGGCCATGGGCTCCCATTTGGAAACAGCAGTGCCAAGAACAATAAGAGAACAATTAAATACAGAGGCAGCTCTATAAATGTGAGAAGCACCACCAGGATTTGCAGTTTTCTAACACTTTGTAATGATTTCAAACCCCAGCCAGGGCAGTGACTGCTCTAAATATTTCACAGGGTATCAGAATAAGGTACAGGGTAACTCATAAAAGGAGAGCCTTGTTCAGCTTAGCAGCTACAGCCAGGATGATAAAAACCAACCTAACTCAACCGTGATTTTTCCCTTAATGTTTGTATATAAATACATCTATTTGATATAAACATATATTTTGGGACAACGAGCTCAAATGTGACTTGAATATTTAGGAGAAAACTGACATGCCATTTTTAGAAGGCAGCCTGACTCAAGGTACATAAACCATACTGATTTCCATATTTATTATATTTTTGCAACTTTTGCTCCCTCTTATATTATTTAATCTCTAATTCTTGTACTCTTTACAGTCAGTGAGAATAAACTTCCAGCAGAAAACATGGCTGTATCTTTTAAGTTTGCCTCAAATTCTTCTGTTTATTCTGCATATGCAATAATCAGAACTTCTTACTAGATACATTACAGTGCTATTTTAATGGCAAAAACCAAAAGATTCATGTTGTGGTATTGTACAAATACACATATAGGTTTTACTTAAATTTATTTCTATTGGACAAAAATTCCATTTCTAGCAGAGATTGAGAAAATAATAGAAGACCTCGGAAATTCTCAAAAGAAAAAGCTTTTATAGTGACTAGAGTGTTCATATAAATACACAAATATTATGTTATAATTTTCTGTAGTTCTTATCATTAAAAAAATCCAATGAAGTATTAAAAGTGAAAACCAGATATTTTCAAACTCAGAAGAAAAACTTCTATGGAGTCATAAAAGATCAAAATCTTCTGAGTCCCAGTGCCCAGTGTCTAGGTAAGCACAGATCCTGACAACTGTCATTATTTATTTGTCTGATTAACAAATAAATATCTGAATGCCTTAATCCCTGATACATCTCCCCACCTTCCCCTCCTAACTGATTTGCTGCAGTCCACACTGAGTATGAATCTGAGGATAAACAGGAGGAACAAATACATTTAGAGAACTCAGAAAATCTTCAATACATTACATAACCTGGGCTATGGGCTGGAAACTCATCCAGTTATTATCTTTAAGCAATCATTTGAAGACCTCAGTAAAACTAATGCTATTTCTGATTGATTCAAGCTGTATTTGGCTATTACTCTAAAACTAGCATTTGCTTTCTCTGAAGGACACTCACATCACATCTGAAAATCCCTGGTTTCATAGCATTCTAAAACACTTATCTAGTCATGCCTAGCAAATTATACCCTTTTCAATTCCCTTTAGACTTTAAATTTGGAACCCCATCAGTATTTTACACAGCTTCTCAGGTGCTTTAAGCACATAAACAGAACAAAATGGTCTGCACATTGTCTCAGATGTGGAGCTTTATAAATGTCTGGCAGTACGCTGTTACTATATCCTAACATCAGCACTAAATATTCGTATAAAGTAAGGCTGTACTTTTCTCTTTTTTCCTGTTTAATAAATTTTTTCTTAAATATTTTACTGATTTTTACCTAAAGTATGTTACTGAGAAGGTCTCAGAGCATGTGTGCCCTCTCTTATGTTGTGATTTTAGTCCCATCCTAAGTAAGCCCTTAATGTGCTTTCATTCAATTCAGAGAAAAACAAGCAAGCAAGCAAACAAAAAACAAACAAAAAAACCCCCCAAAAATCCAACAACCCACCACATGACAGTCTTTTTGGGTAATTTTCTGTTTTGACTGTGAGTAAAACAATTGATACAATTACATGTGGTTTTTTGTTTGGTTTTGTTGGTTTTTTGGGGGTTTTTTTTGTTTTGTTTTGTTATTGGTTTTTCTTTGGGGTGGTTTTTTTGTGTGTGGGGGGGTTTTTTTGGTTGTTTTTTTTTGTGGGATTTTGTTTGTTTGTTTGTTTGTTTTTTGGGTTTTTTTTTTGTTGTTGTTGTGTTTTTTTCCCTATAATATTCCATCAAACAACTCTAGCAAAAGACTGGTCTCTTCCTCCAAAGACTTGGGAACAAGAAACATTTTACTGCAGAGTGTAGTCTCCAGTGTAAAGGGCTGTTTGTCCTGGCTACATGGAGGAAAACTGTATGAGAGAAATTTCAAATATACAATGTACAGGATGAAAATTAACCTAGAGATCCTGTTAGTTTTCAGACCTGTTGCCTGTATTAATAATCTTGAGCCAATTTTACAGGGAAAGCTGCAGTTAGTTAATTTTAGGGAGGCAGTGCCTGGCCAGGTTCATGAATTTAGGACAGAGATTACTCTGATTTCTTGGCCAAATTTGTCACTTAGCCTAGCTACATGATGAGGTCACCAGCAGTATGTTTTTTATTCTTGTATTTAAATCAAACTTACAATTTCAACTCCAATTTTCACAAGTCCATAAATGCCCAGCCAGGGTTTGACTCCAGCCCTCCCCTCCCCAGACCGCCCCTTCCTGCCCTCATTTCCATTATACCCCAATTAACGAGGTCACTTAGCCAGGCTTCCTTGCTTTAACTTCCACATCAATCAGACTCAATTTCCCTGCCCTATTAAAAATGCAATTAGCATCCTAAATAACTCATATGGATGTATCTGCTGCTGTGCTTTCTCCTCTGCACTTCCTGCAGTTGCAGGTTTTCCCTGGTGGGTCCCACCTCACTGTCTCTGCTTTATTCATGGAGTGCTGTGTGATCTGCCTCGTTCCTCAGGAGACAGAACTTCATACAATTCCACCCTGGTGTTATTTTGGCAATCTCAGAACTTTGCTTTCAGTATGCTGATCAAGCCTTTGGACTATGAGCTGATATTTGATTGTTTTCAGTGTTTCAATCATTCAAACAAATGATTGTTTTCAAGGTGCCAATACCTCTCTGGACATCAAATCCCCAAAGTCACCTGCAGAGCACTGATCACATCCCCAGTCATTAATCCATGGTGGTGTCTCTGACCTGTCCCTGCTCCTTCCAGTCCCTCAGTATTGGATTTCCTACGTGGATCAACACAGATTTCCTTCCTAAGAAAGCAGCTTAATCCTGTAAGGGCTGGCTTAGCACTTCATGTGCACTGCTCTGGAATTTCTCATCCTGAATTTGTCATCTTCAATTTTTTTTTTCCTGAAGTAAGAGATACTAAACTCATCTGTTGTGTCCATTATGAAAAACAAAATTTTTTTAGATTCTCCTCCAGGTTCTACTCTGCAATCAAGTTTTTAAGGTCTCCTAATCACAGCAATAGCTATGTGCTTCAGATAGACAAAAACAAGATAAAAGTGGAAACAAATTCTAGGTTCAGCAATATTTGGGCACTGCAATATCAAGTGTTCAAAGGCGGGATAGATTTGTACAGAAATTTTCTGTGGGACATTTAGTTAGGATCTCTGAAAAACTTCTCTTTGCCCCTTTCAGAGGTGGAAGCAGATGGAGATTTTACTTTCTGTACTCCTGATGGGTCTGGGAGATACAGAAATGGACAACTTCTCTTTACTGTGCCTGCCATAGCAAGATAAGCTCAAGGCAGGGTGGGGTTAGAGAAAATGAATCAATTAGCTGCAAGAAAACACCATGACATATCAGAGATGCTCAGGTAAAACAAAACAAAACACCAACAAACAAACAAACAAACAAACAAACAAAAAAAAAAAAGAGAGAGAAAAAATAGGGAAAAAAAAGAAGGAAAAGCCCCAACAAAACCATCTCCACTCACACAAAAACACATTCAAATGAAGTTCTTTCAAATAATTTATCCATGGACAAAAGCAAAGTGTGGATTTTCAGAACAATTCAGAAAACTGAGTATATAATTCTCATTCTCATTCTTCTTTCTGGCTTTAACAGCATAGTCAAAAAGTTGGTTTTTTTTAAAAAAAAGATGCCTCACTATATTCCGATTGCTATTTGACATGAAGGATGGGGAGAGCAAAAGAGGGCTGATTTTTAACTTTTTTAAAATTATGTCATGATTATTAATGTGACAGCATCCCTCTATGCTTTGTTCTCTTTGCTAGTTAAACCAGCAACAAACTCCTACATAATCCTGTAAATTCAATTAAATTAGATAGTAATTAGGTAGTGAGATAGTTCAGCACTTCCAGAAGTTTCTGTGCAGATAAAAAGACAGCAGTGAGTGAAGCTCCATGGACAGTAGTCAGGATTTTCTCCGTGTTGGATGCCAAACCCTTGTCCCTGGTATGTGCTGCAAATTTAGTTCATTTCCTGTGCTTTGGGCCCTTGTGATTTAATATGTCAAAGGTCTCACACCTGAGTATGAACACTTTCATTCCTTGATTAAATATCTCAGTTTTGCTGTTCCAACTCACACAGCAGTATGTAAATGTACTGGAAATACTTTTACTGAAAAAAAGAAAAAAAGAAAAGAAAAAAAAGAATAAAGAAAAAAAGCAGCCCAACAAAAAATCAAACTCATATTCAGAACTTAAAATAGCACGTTTCTTACTGGATTTTAAGAGAAGTTAAAAATGAATTCAGTTTAAAGTAAAGTACAATAAATCTCATCATAGTGTATTTAAAGCTATTAAACATAGATTTCCATTTCTATATCCTTGAATTTTAGCAAACTACATAGTGATGGGGCACATCAGTATGTTATGACTTTTGGATTCACTGAAATAACCAATAGCAAGACATGAATTTATTTTAGCACTGGCAAACAGGAAAGCTAATTAGTGGCAACAATTTACTTCAGAACAGGATTTTTATGATTTTCTGGGTTATGACCTGTAATTAAATGTATTTTATGTGTTTCTTCCACCAAGATAATTGATATAATGCACAAGGCTAGATGTTTTAGGGCCATTTCTTTCTTAAAATGCAATTAAAAACAAACCACACCGTCAAAGATAGAATGTGTTGGACATTTTGAGGCTCAAAATCTTTATGTCAGTGTTATGTGGACAATAAAAAAAAGAGATAAGAATGAGACAATTTCTTTAAAATGGCACTGAGGAAATCACACAATTCCATAGAATCCCATGTGGTTGTAATGGAACCCAAATCAGCCTAAGAACAAGAAGAATAATCAACTTACACAACAACATTTTAAAACCCAATCTTCAACTTTGTGTTTTCAGAAAGACCTGAGCACACCACCTGAAAAGATTGCACCATTCCAAGGGATTTTCATTCAGTCTTAAGAAATGTTTCCACTGAAGATGTCTTGGGAGCAGACAGAAACTCTAGAATATTAAATCACTAAAAAAACACCATTTAAAATGATTCAATCTGAACTCCTAATTACATAATTGAGAGCAATAGAAAAATTAGGCCTTTTAAAAACATGTATGCTAGCAGCATGCAAAGGTTTTTTTTTTTTAAAGCAGCAAATAAAGGTTGTACATTTACTGAAGTTATCACTGTGACAGTCTCTAAAATGGGTTATCCCTGCCTTTTGAATCAGTTTAAACTGGTTTAGGTTCTCTTCAACATGATTTGTTTAAAATACTAATTCAGGCTCTGCTAACATTCAGCAGGAAATATTTCCACTATTTTCAGGAACAACTACTGTGCTATTGAAAATAATGCAACTGACAGAACAACATGTGAGACTTAACTAAACTTGAAATAAAACAGGAAATAAAAGGAGAAATGGGAGTCATGGGTTGAGAGGCAACAAAATGGATACAAATGTGAACAACAAGTATTTGAGTTGGAATGTGGCATTAAAAATGATTAATGTTTTCATTTGATATCCATGTAGTCTTCAAAGTTTTCAAGTGTTTCAAAATAGTAAAACATTAGGCACTTACAGAATCATAGCTTCTGTCCACAGCATTTAAAATGAAAACAGCAAATAATATTTGAGTTTCTGTAAACTGTATAAAACTCTCAAACACATCTTGATTTAAATTTTAAAACAAAATAAAATATATAAAAAAACCTAAATAAAAACATTCTATACTAATTATTTCTTGAGAAAAAATAATTAACAGATCAGTTGTCAGAAGGTACTGCAATACTCTTCACATATAAATATTCTCTTTATACATCAAACCACTCATCACCTCACTGAAAAAGAAACATTTGTTACACTTCCTGCAAAAATTTTGTAGCCATGAGGACCCTGTTAATAAGTTAAGTGAGAATTTCTTTCTATAAGCAACACATAAATAAAATTATGTTTTAACATGTAGCTATCAGATCTTTATTTCCTTTCGCTGGAAGGCTGAACTAAATGAATGCTTTTATTTTGACAGAGAACCTCCTCATCCTCTCTCAGCTTTCTTCTCACTTTTGAAGACATCTTAGCCCCCCTCTGTCAACTTGAAAGCTCTCCTGTCACCAGGCAGAGAGAAACACCTCTCTGTGTATGAGGACTGTCGTGTGCCAGTGGATTTGGCTGTCAGGCACTGAAAAGTTCTGTCACTCAGTGTCAGAGGACTAACAAAGCAATTATCAAAACCCACATCCACGCAGCTGAAGACATGCAGATTTAAATAAGACTCAGACAAATCTAGCTAGAAATCTCTCTCCAGACTCAAAAAGGTGTGATTTTCATGCAGATTCAACTAAGCTTTGTTTTTTATTATACCCTATATGAACAAAAGAATCTTCCACCCCCCCTGTTCATTATTTAAGAATTGGTAAGTATTTGAAATGCTGTTTCATGGGAAACCCTTTTAAGCCAGCAACTAGAAAAACATCATTTTCCTATTGCCAGCTATATGAGCTAGAAAGGTTATCACTTTGAGGGCTGGTCATGGTAAAAAAAACCCTGGTCTAAAGAAGCCAAATGCATGGAGGATGGTGAGTTCAGAAAATCTAGAATTGTGTGTGGAATAAAGCCCAGACACCCATGCAGTTGTGTCACACAAGCTAATGCAAGACCACTAAAACCACACAGAAAATTGCAGCTGCTGAGAATACACTTTTTAGTTGTGCTCAAGAAAAGTGTTCCCAAGGAAGAGCAGAGAACTCCTAATGAAGAAAAGCAGAGAACTGGGAAAAAGCAGCTGAAGAACGTTGGCATTAATCTGCTCCAAGGAGCAGCAAAGGACAATCCTGTCACATGTGTGACGGTACAAATTCTCAGCCTACCAGCCTTGCCAATGTGATACAATCTCATGACATATTCCAGATTAAATAACCATTTCATACTCCAAAATACCTTTCTAACTTGGTCTCCCCGTGCACTTTAAAATCTGCCTGAACAAACCAACTCACAGAGAGAGGGGGTTACTTCCAGACAGATAAACCAGGTTAAAAGAAGTTCTTAGCCTAAAAAACCAAATTTCTCCTTAATTTCATATTTCATTCAAAAGAACAAACAAACCCTTTGCAGTTGTAACATTTTTAGCTTTGATGTAGCTCTGAAAAACCCCTGGATGTATTTGCAGAATTATGAATAGTTCAGAATTTTTAGAGCTGCACTTCTGTCACTGCAAGGTGGAAACAGCAGAAGTGGTGATTTTCTGGATGCTGGGAGGATAACTGCTCTGCTGAGTCCATGAAGACAGCTCATGAACTAGAGTCATCATTTTTAAAGCACATTTTTCTTTCCTTGCTTGTATTTTATCCTAGATATAGCAAGATTACTCAGACTTTTTGAAATGCATGTAGGATTTTCCACTCCCACTTTCTTAGCACTATTTCATTGAGGACTCTTGTTATCATTTTTGGATTGTTTGGAAGTCATCAAATATTTATCCAGTACATTAAGAGAAACATCTAAAGCTTTAAGTTGCTGCCAGGTGCTCAGGAAAGTTTTAAAATCTTACAAATTCCACTGTGACACATCAGGCTTTAGATGAACCATGACAGGACAAGCAGGTGACAGATCTGGACACTGCTCAGTCTCAGTCATGCCAAACCCTAAAACACGAGAAACACACAGGTGGGAAAGGGTGGTGTAAAATGTAACACTTGATTTTGATAAATGAGAATAATGGAATAATTACAAATCTTCAGTCTACAGATATACTGAGGTGAGCAGTATGTAGGATTTATCAGAAAAGCCTAAAAAAGAGACAAAAACACCTTCAAGATTTTTCCTTTTCCTGTACCTATGACAAAAAAAAAAATCACTAGTCTTTAAAAATTAACTGTCTTTTAAGATATATCTAATTACATTTTTAGACTCAGAATTATATATAAAAGATCCAGTGCCTGTGTTCTGCCTCTGGTAAGTTATGCTGTGTTTGCAACATTTACTGGCTGAGGGGCTGCACAAAGGGAGTTGGTGGCTGTGAATTTATGACTTCTTCCAATACAGTGTATTCTTTACTGCCCATATATTTTTCTTTAACTCACTTTTCACTTACTGGTTTCTAAGTTAGAGTGGTTCAACTTCAGGAAAAAACATCATGAATGACACTTGTCTCCAGTGTCTCACATATTGGCACAGGCACTAAAAACAGCAGAAGTGGTCAGAGAAAGCTGAGAGGGAAGCTCAGCTGAGGAAAAGCTAATTTCAAAAACAAAAAGGGAAATAAAGCTTTTAGCTGAACTCAGTCACAAGCCAGCACAATCCAGAACTGCACATATACACTGCTTTTCCAGAGCTTTGCTGAACTCCTGGCCAAGCTGGGGTTTGCCCAGTTTGTGTAATTTCCCAGCAGGCTGCATTTAAAAGTGCAGCCCTTTAAATTTAAATTTAAATTTAAAGACCCTCCAAGTTGTCTCTGGTGACAAATATTTCCATAAATGCTAACAGACTCCAGTGCTACTTCTTGTTTTGCCTGGGTGTGCAAGAAGAAAATGTTCAGGTCATGAAAGTGACTTCTCAGGGCCCTCTTGCAGATGGAGGGACAGCAGTGGCAAGCAAGGCAGAACAATTGTATTTTAAAGGGACTCCAATTAAATCTTCTTCAGCAGCTTGATAACATGAAAGTCATTGGGGGAGAAAAGTGTCACAACCATGCACATTCAGATTTGCCTTTTTTTTGACTGTGAATGTCACTTACACATGGGGTTGAATTATTACACTCAAAAGAATCTCTTCATTCTTTTAGTTGAAGATTTCATTCATGTAATTTTGTAAAAAAAAAAAAAAAATTAAAAATTGCTTTGCGTTTTAACAGCCATAACTATATTTGACAAAAAAGCCCTCAGGAAAGGTGTGTGCCCTTTCTAAGGAAAGCAATTACCCTGCTCCAGGTTAAATCATTTCCCCTGCTGTGAAACATTCAAAATCTCTTTGGCTGTTGAACACAGGTAGTTGCTAATAGAAGGGTCGTGCAGGCATTCACAAAACACTACTTGCAAAACAGTCAAAAGTCTGCCAATAGTAGGTGCATTCAAAAAAAAAAGGTTTTTTGTATAATTTTAATTGCCAGTAGACCTGCAAATCTTTTGTAATGATAAAAGTTGAGAGACACTCAGAGCAGCTAAAGTTCTGCAAAACCAATTTGTCTTAGAGGTCCTTAAAGAAATCATTCATGCTTTTGTTAACAGATTGATGAAAAAACCTGCAAGCACATGAGTCTAACAGATGTAAATATACCTCCTTTATGATTAGTGATACCATTGCTACTGATGCCTTAAGTTTATCTTTCATATTTTCAGACTCTGTGCAGCTCTGAGCTCACAGTCAGGGTCACTCAGCTCTGCACAGAGCAGGGACACAAAACAAATCCTTGTCCTGCTGCACACCAAGAACAACTTTCAGCCCTAAAGCACAAACAGGGGTGGCTGGAGGGAGGAACAAGAAGGATGGGACCTCCCAGCCTGGAGCTGGAATTGGACAATTCAACCCCAATGTGCAAATGGACCAAAATTTACAAAAATGTAACACCTCTTGACCATTCTGTGACCATTTTGGGTCCACTTTGGGTGCAGGCCTGGTCAGGCCCTGTCATGTCCACGGTTTATCCTAAAGGCCTCTCAATAAATCCCTGCTTTATTCTCTATTTCTGCCCAGTCTGTGTTTCAGGTCAGCCTCCCAAGGCATCACTACAGCACTCACCTCATTTCTGTGCCTCTGCCAGAAATTCTGTGATTGCAGAGCTCTTGCCGTGGATTTCCCCTCACGCAGATTTGCGTCTCAGGCCTTTGAAGGAAACTGAAAATTCTGCAAAGCTGCCCTCCAACACACAGAGAAGTTCCTCTGCCAGCCTGAATTCCCTCTGTGATAGATGGGAAATCCTTAGCCCTGGGCTGCCTGCAGGAAATCTCAGCTCAGGAGCAGCTCCAAGGGGTGGGACAGTGACCTGAACCCTGCAGGGGACAGGGGACCTGAGCGGGGCCATTTCAGATGGAGCAGAAAGGTGAGAAATTCAAAATTCAAGGCTGAGACTGCAGCAGGAGGACACCGGGTGGGACAGGGACCAGGGCATGGGGCACAGACCCAGCACTGGCCACAGAACCTCACCCATTGCAATGAGTTTCACAACTTGGCCAAAATCACTGCAGCTAACAAGACACCTGCAGTGTTGTTTTCCAGAGCTCTCAAGAATTCAGCAAGGTTACAGGGAAAACAACAGGAGGAAAATAAGAATGAAGAGCCTGAGAAACTGTCCACAAAGAATGGAAATCCTGGGTACAGGAGGTGCAGGGTGAGAATGGACACTTGGCCAGGTGGGTGACCTGGAGGAGGTGACCCTGCCTCTCAAACCAGCAGTTTGGCCAGCCAGGAGTGTGTGCCCACCTGGGCTGGAGATTTTGGGGTCTATATCTGGGATTGTGATGAAACAATAAATGGCTTCTGGTGAAATCATATTGGTTCTATTCTCCAGTTGTCCAAATCCCCCTGTAACCAACAATCAGTTAAAGGAAAGCAGATCTGCAGCTGGACAAAAGTGCCTTAGGAATACCAAAGACAAGACTAAAAAAGAATATTTAACGTATGTAACAGCAACTGAAAGGACACACAGCAATGGGCAGTGAAAGATGCAGCTCCATCACCCTCTGTGCACAGTTTGTGTCTGTCCCCAGTTGTGCCCAGCACATTTGTTGTTGGGTTTGACACTTTTTGTACAGCAGGGAGTCAAAAACTTGGAGCAGTTTGTGTGGTGCAGCTGCTCTGAAGCTCTGGGCTTGCCCACAGTTCCTTCAGGACTGGCTAAATGGCACTGGTGACACTTTCACTAACACAGCACAGCTCCCTTGCTGTTGTTATTTATTCTTATTTACTATATAATTTACCATATAATAGTAAATTATACTATATAAATATATATATAGTTTATATTTTACTATATAAACTCTTATTTACTATATACTATATATATATAATATA
>VXBR01008125.1:0-31547 GCA_013400215.1 Cisticola juncidis
GAACACAGGGTTGGTAATACAGAAATGTGGTTTTCTTTATTGCTGAGCATGGGAGGCTGGGACAGGTGATCTAAACTGGCCAAAGGGGTATTCCAGAATATATGACATTGTACTCAGTATACAAAGGGAGAGAGAAGGATGAAGGGGGGACATCTGGAGTGATGGCATTTGTCTTTGCAAGTCAGTGTGATATATGATGGGGTCCTGCTCTCCTGGAGATGAATGAACAACTGCCTGCCCATAGGAAGCAGTGAATTAATTCCTTGCTTAACTTTGCTTGTGTGCATGTCTTTATCTTAACCTGGGTGTTTTTTACCTTTTGCCCTCTGATTCTCTCCCACTTCAGTCTGGTCGGAGAGTGAGCAAGCGGCTGTGTGGGTCTTGGCCGCTTACTGGATTAAATCATGGCAATCATAAATAAAATTTCAAAATTTATTTTTTAATTCACTGTGTATGAATTGCATATCCTAGGTTTAAAAAAAAATAAAATCCTGGTTTCGTAGTACACAAAGATAATTTTAGTAGTAGAAAACAGGAAAATACTATTTTGGTTTCTAGCCAAGAAAAACCTCCTGCGTACACCAGAAATCAACTAAAACGAGAAGCAAAAGTGGCCAATATTATACTCTGCTTATGGACCCAATAAATCAACACTTGTCCCTGCTACTTAGGAGCAACCACCTGATGGTTACTTAATACAAGAAATTTAGATCCATTACATCTCAAAGATTTTAAATGAACTCCTGAACATTCAACCATTAAGCAAAATGCAGGAATATGTTTTTGAATAGAAGATTGTTATGCTCAAATGAATGTAACATATGATTAATCTATTTTTCTTTAAACTGGAACCAATAAATTTCACCAATATGTTTTTGAGATTTTTCAATTGAAAAGTTCATTTGGCCATCTTTTCTTTATCATGGTATAATGTCTTTGGAAAAAATCCCCAAATATCTTAACATTGCTTGAAGAACGAGCAAGAGACACTGAAGAAATCACCACTGATGTTTTTGTCAGAACCACAATATGCTGCAGTGCTTTGGACTAAATGCTGGCTGGGGAATAAGAGCTAAGTCTTCAAATGCAACTGTCAGAGGATTTTCTTCTGAAAATCAATTATAAGCATCGTAACTGATTCTTTAGTGTTTTCATAATTAAAGCCTAATGGTTTTAACATCAAATATCTTTAGTAAACATTCTTGTTCAGTAAACTCTTTGCTCTATCCTTCAGTAATTAGACACAAGGCTAAATTGTTCTCCAAATACCAGAAATTGATGGTATTACAGAATGTAGGTCAAATCTAATTCTTAAAAGATACACAATTTTTGGGGGGGAAACCAGAATGTATTATTGGCTACTTTATACACTTTATAAAACTAGGTCTATGGACTAAGTGCTAGAGAATTTATTGTACATAACCAGTTTATTGAGCAAGAAAGCTTTATGCTTTAAACTATACAATTTGTTTAATCCTAATTTCTCTGTTCTTCTTTGTCATTGAGCCTTTCATTTTTTTTTTCCTTATCTAACAATGAATTTTCTTTGTCTCATTTAAGTTCATAAGATATTCTGGAAACAGAAATATTAGGGTTTGGATGCTCAAATATTCACCAATAGTTACTCATGACATAGGAAAAAGAAGATAAAAGGAAAAAGCAAACCTATCCAAATTATTAGGAGCTAAAATCCTAAAAGACTTTGAGAATTTTTCTTTTCTCTATAAGACTGATGTTTAATGATGACAGATGAAACACAATTATTTTATGCATATGAGACTGGATACATATGTATTTCAACATTTTCAACATTTAAGTTGAGAAAAATAAGGACTATCTTCTTATGTTTTTTTTCCTTTCAACATAGTGCTAGGACAGAGAGATCTGCACCTGAAATTTGTGGTAATAATAACATTGTTGCATTCAACATCAGTAAAAAACAATTTTAAATTTCAGCAAGACTGATACCAAACTAACAGGAAAATCTGTATGAGCCATGGAAACAAGAAGTTTCCATTTTGTGAGCAAGAATCAATTATTATAAGAGAAATCCATGTAAGAAATATTATAAAATGTTCTCCCTGTAGTCTTTTCATCAGACTTCAAAGAGACTTTTCTCTAACACATTAATAATATACTATAATTCAAAGGTTGCACTTATGTTGCAATCTTAGCTGTAAGAAGCAAGAGAACTAAAAGATGCACACTCTAAGAAGAGTAGCCTTTGTTTCCTCTGAAGAGAAATAATCATTTCAGCAACACAAGTTTTCCATGGGCTTTTAAACACCAAACAGGAAAAGAAACATATCCTGCATTTTCTGGAACTATCTGAAATAAGACAAAGAAATCAATACAATCTGAATGAAATAGAAATGACTGTGCCAGTGTGATTTTTGCAAAGACTGGATAAAGAGAATACTACTGAGTAATGAGAGGGGTACTTCTTCACTATTCATGGGTGGAAATGATAATAGAATGGCATGGCCAGTTCTAGTGTCTATATTACAAAAAGAAAATGTTTAAAATGTAACACTCACTTATGGCAGATTAACCAAAACTGTTATAGAATAGCTTGAAATTTATATGTATAGAATATATAGAGAAATATGTATTTATCTAGAAAATGAACAAGGGATAACAGAAGAGAGTTTAAAGTAGAAGAAAAAAGAAAAATTACCTCTTTGTGGTGATATATCAACAGCAGAAATAATCAGGTGAACTACTGACAGACAAGTTTGGATATTTCTTCTAAAAATATATGTAGTTGAATTTCAAATGAACAAAGATAAGCTTCACATTTTTTTTTTATTTTATTGAAATATTTCTTCTGATTTTTTTTTCCCTAATACTGTGCTCACAGTTCTAAACAGTGTTCATGGGAAAACTTGAATATTGTTAGAATCCTCCATTTTTTATTTCTTCTCTCTAAAGAATGCATGTGAAAAGTCAGGGAACTGTAAAATATAATTTATTTGCCTTTAAATCAACTAAGGTACTAAAACAAATAGCAGCAGTACAGTCTTTCTTTGGAACCTGGTCCTGTAATATGATTTTTCACTGATTTTTTTGGAATTTTTCATACATTTAAATATCCTACCCCAGAAAAAGTTGTCAGCAAATTGACAATATTTGTTTTGAAGTCTCTTTCAAGTATTCCCGTTCTCTAAATGAATTATAATAATAACAGCTTCGGGTTGATTTTTCTTTTTGTTTGTTTCGTTTTTTGAAGGGAAGGGAAAAGTATTTTAAAGGTGTATTTAATAAAAAGGCTTTTCAGACTTAAAACACAAATTACTGTATTCTTGGCTTCATAGTGAAAAAGCCCTAGTGCAGGTCAGATTTGTGCAAAGTGGAGAGGAGGGTAAGAGGAGACAAAAAAGAAAGAGCAGATGTCAAGAAATATTTGATTGTGCAGAGACTCAGGAACATGTAGAATGGCCTCTGAAGCATAACTGTTGAGTCAAAAAGCTTTTAAAAAGCTACAAAAATTAGATGGCATCCTAAGAGACAAGCCATTCAAAAAAAGATTTTGAGTGATCATTAATCATTTCATCACCAATATCTTTGTTCTGTGCTGTTGGTTTTTTCTTTCTTTTATCTGTATAGGACAATATTCCGCTTTCCATTATAAATTTTTCAGTGTTTTTCAGAATAAATTAAGGATTTAATTAATCTAATTTTCAATTTTCATTTAATTAAAGTTCATCTAGAAAATTCCATTACAAAGATTTTTTTTTGCTTTTTTTGTTTTAAGAAAAAGAAAAAAGTAAGGGAAAAAACCTCCATCAAGTCAGAATTTCTAAAAGTTAATTTAAACAGAAAAATGTATTTTGTATACTGCCAAAATATTGTATTTGCTCTTTCTCCATAGGAAAATAAAATTAAGCCTTTTGGAAAAGTAATGGGATTTTATTTCAATACACCCATCAGTACTAATCTGTATGTTGTACAGATATATCTGTGAAAAAAGGAACCACCTCAATTGTCTAACTCATTTATGCTAGTCCCAGAGAAGATAATGAGATGATTAATGTAATTAACATCAGTAGAGTTTGGCTCATGTGTTAGAAATATAAGGGGTGCTTGGAATGCTTAATAAGTACTCAATTATAATTAGTATTTCATAATCCTTACTCCTCTGTTGGTGTAAATCCTTAATGATTTCCTAAAAATATTAGTACTGTGTTCTTCCTTTATGCAAAACCTTTGAAAAGTAAAGTCTAAAATTAATGTTGATGCTGTAGAAAGTTATAATCCTAAAATATATTTTATAAGAAATATGTTGTTGCTATATAAAATAGCAATATTTTTCTTTTAAATTATAAAAAGTTACAGGAATTTAATTCTGTTTAATTTTATTTGATATATCATTTATTCTTCAGTTTTCCTTTCAATTTTAAAGCTATAATTTATGAAGGAGGAGTTGTCTTGATAGTCAATGAAAGTTAACCATGTATAGTTTAGCTGTTTCATTCCAAACAAGATAGAAGAATTTTAATAAATTCTTAATAAATGCAGAAATATTTACTAGTTGGTTTTCAGTTTTTGTAATTACCAGTAAGTTGTTTGTTTTTCACATGTACACAGTTACAGTATTTACTCCTAATGACTTAAGCCATTTTTACTGCTTTTCTTGTGTTGACAGCCATATCCAAACAACAGGTGACTTTCTCCTAACCTGTAGTACAGTTCTGTGTCTTTAAAGGTTAATTTTTAGACTAAAAAGGAAACCAATGAACTGCAGTTGGGATGTAAGTCAAGTCATTTATCTTTTCCACAGCTATATTCTATTCTTAAAATTCAGGAGACAAGCAATATGCAGAGTAATTTTCATTTTTTCTGGGCAACTCATATCTTTTTTTTTTTCCGTTTAAAGAAACCCATTAAAAATTCATCTTGGTGGGAAAAAAATGAACTGTTTCAAAATGTTTTTTGTGGTAGTATCTCTCTCCTTAATCAACATGTCCAATATAAAAAGAAAGCAGAAATCCCCTGAGCAACAAAAGCTATCGAACAAAATCAAAACTGTCAATGTTCCTTTGGAAGTTCAGTCAGTAAAACATATAAGAACCTGGGCCTAAGGTGTACAGTTGCATGAGGGAAGGAGCTTTACAAAAAGTAGAGGAGTAAAGAGGTTTTGAAGAGACAGGATTGCTTCTTTTGGTGACACTAAACCATTCTTGGTGGCACCATCAAACACTAGAACTGGATCTGAGCAGGAAAAAGAGCATCAGTGAATGAGGTCAGGCACTGGATGCATATCTTCCACACTGATTATTTCATCAAGCCATTTCAGTTGTTTTCCCAAGAAAATAATGGGCATAGCTTGGAGAACAGTTCCCTTCAGTTACAGCTTCCAAAAGGCAACAGGCTGCCTCTTCACCAGGAGTGACTCCTTAATCTCTAGATGGTCCTCTATCATTAATGTTAGGAGGTTTTTGTATTCTCATGCATTTTCACATGTTCTGGAGTCTTGCCCCGAGACACACAGCATGTTCCTCTAAAGAAATCCTCTTCTTAGAAGCATTGCTTAGTAAATACAATGGAATCATCACATTTCAGACATTCTGGTGTGAAAATATTTAAAAAAACCCCAATTATGACTAGATACCTCTGGTTGGAAGAGTAAAGGGATCTGACAACATGTATGAAGAAAAATAAAGCTTCTTGAGGCAGAAGGATGAGCATACAACTCACTCAGTCACTGATACCAAACACAGGATCATAAGCCGTGCTAGAGCTCTGACAGATTGCCTGGGACACTTAGTATCCTGGTAATCTGGCAGCAAGAGCCAGCACACAAATGCCTCTCTAATACACATGAGTCGCACTGCCTTTTGACTCCATCAGAGTGATTTCAGAGTATCACACTACATGGATAATGTGGATGGCATCCTGCCCATGCTGCTGCTATCAGTAAAGGCTCAGGATGTCAAGAGGCATAGTGCTGGCAATTTGTCTGTGACAATGATCTTGGTCAAAGGAGAATGTACAAGAGCCGGGGTATCAGTACTGCATGAACTGAGATGAAATTTGGAGTAATGACAGAACATTGTGGACTGTGCCCCTAATTGGTTAAAAGACTTGAGTTCTACTTAGTTTAAACATGAGTTTACCCATGCCACTTATGTCTAGAGCCACAGATTGTTGCCTGCTTTTGTTTTATTCAGCAATATAAAATACAGCCATAGCTACAGGTTTGAACTTTGTCTCTGTAATCAAAGTAGAAGCTTTAACCTCAGTCCACATAACCCAGGTATTGCCAAACTCATCAGATTATGGTTATGGGTTAAATATGTCTTAGTTTCCCCTTCTAAATATTTTCTATTTTATATTAATAATTAAATAGTAATTGCCTCAAAGGAAAAAAAAAAGGAACAACCCTTCATATACACAAGAACAGAATTATAACTGTTATGGGTAGAATTCTGAATTTCTTTTTTTNTTTTTGTGGGCATGACAACCATGTCATCATCTTCTTTAACAGGACTGTTTCATTTAATGTAAGCGGGAATTAAACTTCTAAATCATAGAGGTAGCTTATGAAAAAGTGCAACATCAAACAAGCTGCCTGAGCGCAATACAATGATTAACCTTGTAGCTACTTGTATGCTTGAAAGTTACACTGAAAATAAAATCAGAAAAAAAATGACAAATAGCTCCATTACAAGGCAAAGAGAATCTTTTATTCTTATTTGAACATTGCTGACAGCATGAGCTATAAAGAAAATAAGAACTGGGTTGTAGAAAGCATTTTTTATTCTCTTCTTGTTTTTCATTGAATAGTTTGGATTAAGTTTCCATCTCACGTAATTTGACAAAAAAAAAATCATCTGGATTTAAGAATCACTTTCTTGCTGTTTGGTTAAACCAGTTCTGAAAATCCATCAGACTATATCAGTCATACCATCTGCATAAATGTAGCTAGTAATTTTTAAAATATTTTTCTTACAAGAAGAATGAAAGATAGCTAAGGACAATAACACTGAATTAATTAATTAGGAATCTATAGAGTTGGATACAAGTCTGTATCAGGAAAAGTAGCACTTAGTAACACAGATCTAGCTACTGAATACTAAAAAAGCAGAAATCAGTCCAACTGTCTCTTGGTAGATTCTCAGTGCGTAAAATTAAGGTGCAGATCTCCTTGTCACAAGGCATTATGGTTATTATAAATTTATGGAGGAAATAACTCCCTTGATGGCCATTAGAAAACAAAAATATCACTTCAGGCTTGTGAATTTGCAGATTGCTGCAGGGTTGCAGAATAGTGTGGGAAAATATCTGCATGTGGGTCCTATTAATATGCTGTTTCACATTAATCTCCTTTCAGCTCCTGTTTAAGACAGAATGCTAGACTGACGGGCCTTTGGGCTGACATGCTGCGTAGCTAGTAATTTATATGATTGTTTCCAATTGCCTTTTTTTTTAAATAATATCTGAGCTGTCCATAGAAACAAGAAGTTTTCTGAAAACGTATGCCTGTGGATTCTGAAGACATCAGGGTAGAACAAAGCTGTACTCTGTTTTCAATTAAAGGATAACAGCTCCTCTTTAGGATTTTTCAAGTTGTCAGGCTAGTCTTCTGCTTGGCAAAACTCTTCTACATTACATTAATTGCCTACTTTACATTATGAAGGCTTTACAAATTTTAATCTGACAAAGGTAGATATATTGTTGCTGAAATCAGTCATTGTATGTTCAACTATTCTATGTTCACAACAGGCTGTGTCAGTGTGACACAGCCTGAGGGTGGCTTTTTTTTTTTTTTTTAGAGTGTATCAATTGCTGCTTTGGTTGATTCACTGTTCGTTCACACTCAAAAGATTGTGAATGTCTCCTCTACATGGATGATGTGTATGCAAACAGGTCATCCTATATGTACAAAACCACCCAAGTAGGACAAGAACTTTGATGAGAGCAAGGGGAGGGGCTCTGGCTGGTTTCAATGCATGTGTTGAAAACCTCTGTTGCCCTGGTTTTCATGAGTTTTTTTAAAAGCCTTCTACTTGTTCATAAGATGGAGTCAGTTCTTTAGCTTCTTACAGTATTAAGGGTCCGTTTTTCACTTTCTCACACCCTTCCTTGTTTTTATTCACTGTCCTTTGTTTACATATTTCCAGCCTGAAAATAATGTTGGTTAACAGCTGGTCTCGCCAGTGAAGTGAAGGGGTAGTAACTCCAGAAGCCAATCCACAACCAGACCCACAAATGTATAAAAATCAGAGAAATAAACAGGCTCGCCCTCTCTTTGGGGAGCAGCTTTTCTGTGCAGACCTCCGACCTCCGTGTTGTTGTTTTGCGTGCCGTTTTCACACCCCTCTGGTGACTGGATCTGCCCAGCACTGACAGAGTGAGCACATCATGAAGACCAATAACGGGAATCCCATTGTTACGGTGATTGAATTGTATGTTGCAATTACTGTATCTTGCTAAGTGTAACATGAATTTTGTTGTGTCATTGTATTGCTCTGTATCACACATATTGTGTGGTATCAGAATTACCATGTAATATCAGCTATCTTTAAAATAAGTTGTTATAAATATGTATTGTATTGTTGGCTTTTTGCAAATATTAAGATGAATACTATATGTATAATGTTAAAATAACTTTGCTTTTATTTCTGTTGTTAACAAAAACTTACACGTGGTAGTAGTGTTAGCTGATATAGTTATGAGTGAATCGTCTGTTTGGTTGAGATAACATCCAGTGAACATGTGATAAGGGCCCTGCTGTTGATATGCCAGCTATCAGCATTTGCCATCTGGAGAAAGTATGGATCAAGGCCCAAACCAGAGGTGATAAGAAAACTGCAGCCAAGAAACATGCATGCTTTAAAAAGGCGGGCCCAAGGAGGGGCCATGCTAAACAGTTCTAGGAAAATATGAATATGCATAAGTCTATGAATATGCGACAGGCTGATGCAATAGGAAAAGTCATTTAATTACATCTCTGAAGATAACCAGTGCTCTTAGCTGAATGCCAACCACCTGGCTGTTAACTCTTTGCCTTATTTCTACTTCTTATTGTCTTTTTATTGAACTTTTTTTAAATTTCACCAGGAAAGTGACCCCGGTTTTTCACATAAGTGAATTTGATATTGAGTAGTACACCCTCCATGGGTGAAATATTTAACTTTGTCAGAGACTATTGGATTCTGACATAGATGCTGAGGTCTGTTATTATTTTTTGCAATGAACAACATTCCTAGAAAAATAATTTTCTGGGACATGGAAATAAGTCCCAGAAAAGCAAAATAAAAGTAAAATCATATGTGTATCTGTGTGATCTTGTATATATATAAGTGCATATGTATGAATGCACATGCATATGTACATGATTTTGTGTACAATGTGTAGTATAAAGGGGAAGGACTAATTCTGACAGCTGTTTAAAAAGACTTCGGGTTTCTAACTTCTTCAGTCTCAAAAAACCAAATCTATCTATACTTGGTGTCTTGTTTACTGTCATTTCGATTCATAACACTTCCCTATCTAATCATGGTGTAGTAAAGAAAAGCCAATGAGTCATTATGAGAAAGACGTGACTGCCAGAGCATCGTACAAGTAATAGCATTAACATTAACTTTTAATTTGGCGTATTGACATTAGGAGGCTAAGTCTACTTTGTGAAATTGGAAAGCTTACAGGGTGAAATCAGTATTCCCCCACTAATGAAACAAGGTGACTGTAAACACAGTATATTTTCCACACTTCATCACTTGCAGAATGGTTGAGTTTGTTGGTTTTGTTTTTGTTTTTGTTTTCTTTTCAGAATAGCAATGTAAAGCTTTTTCAGATCACTATGCTCAATGACTTTCTTTCCATAAAAATTGTCCATCATTAGCAGCTTTTTGTCCAATTAATTATTTTTTTTTACACAGAACTACTTTTATCATCTGTTGTCCCAATTACACAAACAATCTAAAAATGTTTTGATATGGTTGAATATTTTCTAAAATTTGCTACAGCTTCAAATTTCATACTAATTTGAATGCTGTTTTCAACATTATATAAGATGCTTATGGGCCATTCTCTGTAAAGGTACATCTCCTATCAAGGTATTTTGTGGTATTACAGAGTTGCAAAGCAAAAACTTTTATGGATATAGAGTCAGGACAATTGTGTTTGGAAGAGACACATGGATGTCTGCCAGTCCCATCCCTGCCCAGATCAGGGTCAGCTAGAGCAGGCTGCTCTGGTCTGCGTCTGGTTGGATTTTGAGTATCACCAAGGATAAACTCCACAACATCTCTGCTTAAACTTTTCTTAGTTATGACAATGTAATATTGAAAAAAAAATGTTCCTCTTTTCTATATCTTATCTGTGTTTATAGGAAAAAAATACTAGGTGTATAACTTGTTGCTATATATAAGGAAAATTTATCTTGACTTTCTGTTCTGTTTTATCATGTTTTTGCCAAAAAGAGGCTTCTATTTGTGAGGGAAAAAAACCCAGACAAAACATTTGAAGAGAAATAAAGAGGTGAAATATGAACAATCAAATTAAAGAAAGGCTAAGAATGAAGCAATTTATAGATCTTGGACTGGAAGATAAAATGGATCATAGGCATCTGTCTTGATTCAAGGAACTGTATTACCTTTTGTTAACAGATTAATTCTTTGGTAAAAATCCATCCTCTAACATAATTTTGTAATTGTCCTTTCTAATACTGCAGTAAAATATGATAGTTTATAAGGGATAATAAAAAAAAATTCAATGGGCAGAATCAGATAGAAGACAATTAATAAAATGTTCCAGCAATACATTATGTGTGGGTTTGTTTGTTTGTTTTGTTAGTTGGGTTTTTTTGTTGTTGTTTTGTTTGCTGTTTTGGTTTAGTTTTTTTTTTGTTTTTCTTTTTCAATGTACTCAGCAATGACAAAATTACTTTAGAGGTTTGACAGATAAGCCCAGTAAATTTCAGTAGTCCAAATGCTGCATTTCAAATGCTGCATTTCAAATGCTGCATTTTGTGAACTGATGATGTACATCAGGTTTCAGAAAACTGAAAACCCAGTAAATTAAAGCAAATTGTGGTTTTTTTTTAAATTTAACATTATCCCCATCGCAAAATTACAGAGATAAATCAGTGTATATATGTTTTGCTGGTGTATGACAAAGGTTTTTGAACTCAGTTTTAACAGTCACTTATAACTCATATATTTGTTTATAAATCACAAATTTTGCGAATCATTACAAGTCACTTTTATTATAGCTTATTGTTTTATTTGTTGGAATAAAATAATGTGTGTTAACTAACCTGGTTGGTTAAAGCTCAGACCCTTAGTTTTATCTATACCTTATAATCCTTTAAAAGATATTACATTATGCAAGAGTTGAAACTTGGTAAATCCACAGTGTATCCAATGGAAAAAGTCATAGATCTCAGCATTTCCCTGGAAGAGACTCACCAATATTTAGACCAAAACCTAGATAACTAGACATTCTTCACTGATTACACTGAGATGTCATATACCTGGTGATTCACTGAAAATGAAATTTAGCCTCAGAATAAAAGATATTACTCTAAGGGTCTACAAGTCTTGTGTACACATATGATTGAAATGTTAAGTATAGGGTTGCTTGCAATTATAAATTATACATATATTAATATTTCAGCAGGCTATTTATGTCTAACATATTCATTAAGACACTAAAATTGAAAGTTTGTGCCTAAATAAGTAGTAAGGATAGTATGCAGCAAAAGGCCTCATTCAGCCTATCAGTATAAACCTATTTGACACAGTCTTGATTCCTTCAGAAGCAGTAAAATTATTTTTTCAAGAACAGGTGCTACTTATTTTCAAATTATAAACATTGAATGTAAAAAGTAAGTAAACTAAATTTTAAACATTTGCAACTGATTATTCAGCCTTCATTTTTTTTTAATAGCTCTTACTACAAGGCATGGAAAAGAATACATACTACCATAAAATTATCCTAATTGGTTCTAATATATTGAAAACCAGTGAAAAAAAAAGTCCAACTCTTTATACTCTCTATTTTTTAAATTGAAACATATAAAATATATATTTTGTCTCTCTACATCAGCATTTTTCCTTCTGTAAGAACCTTTCAAGAGGTGAACAAAAATATTTAAATACTTTATATTGCAGAGGATATTTTGAGTGATGATAATTTTGGAATATTCCTGTGATTTCCTTTTATATGTACAGGTATTAAATCTTTCTGTCTACTCTTCCAAAGTATAGAAATAGTTAAAATGGTATTCTTCACCTTTGAACTAAACATGCCAATTATTTTCTATATGCATAATACTGTAATGACTATGGAAATACTTAAGATAATAAGGATTTTCTTCTCTAAAATATCATTTATAAGCTATGCTCACTCAGTTCTGTATTTAAAAAAACAATTTAAACATTTTCTGAGTAGAGAAAAGTATGATTATTCACAGGATGAATTCAGACATAGATTCAATATTTCTATAGAGACAAAGCCTCTCTACAAATAAGCTAGGTAAATCTAATTTCAATAAGTTTTGCAAATAATCTTGTACAGTGAATTCAGGGTTCCTTGTATCTATTAACATCCTGATTGCTTTAGCTGATTGAAAATAAATAAATGGAACAATATTTAAATATTTATTTGGAATATATATAAATATTTGTTTATTGGTTTGAGTCTCTGGCTATTCTATCTTTGGTATGACTATGGTTTATGTGCAGAATCTGCCTCTGCATTTTTATTCTTAGTTTCTCATATCTAATTCTTCTATTTGCATTTTTTTACTCTATTTCCGACATACACAAACACCTTTATAAGGAAGTATTTAAAATAATTCTGAGATATATTTCTGTGTGTACTACAGGTTTTAAAGTGAATATGCTTATGTTGGAGATGTTACTATAATCTTCAAATCTACTTCTGTCTCAGTGGGAAGCAAAAACTGCAAAACAGAATTCTGTTTCCTTACTATGCAGGAAAGACTCATGGATCCTTGGTCACCAAGATTTTGTCATTAAAACATCTTAAAAGAGGCTTTTTATTGAGTGTACTGTCTAAATCAGCTTTCACATCAATTTTGCAGCCATTTGTAGTCAAAAGTAATGAGTGTCTCAGCTCATAGGTTTCAAAGTAATATATTAGAAAATCAAAGTAAGAGTGCACTGAATGGAAACTGCATTGAACTTCAGAAAAGAATATTGATAGGTTTTTTTTCCTGCTGAGGCAATTATGGTGAACAGCAAAACCTGGTTTTGATGCTTTTAGCTGTTGACAATTTAATTATTCCAAGGATTTTCTTAAGAAGTTTCTTCAAAGTATTAATGTGTTTCCCAACACAAAGTTAAGTTGCTTTTTCTTTTTTTTTTTTTTAACAAGGAATTATAAATTGCTACTAGATTGCATTGAAAATATAATATGTATGAAAGCTTTAAAACTATAAATATGTTTTCTCTGAAGGGTGCTGAATTAATAATGCCAATGCAAGAGCTCCAGTATTTAAATATATATATTCTATAAAGGAAATAAAGAAAGAGAAGAAAATGGTAAATAGAAAGGAAAATAGAAAGTCAGCCAAAAAGATTGTCAGTCTCAATCCTCAGTGTCCTTTCAGACTATGATGCTGAAGATTTCTAAATGGTCTGTCAAGAAGGTTGTGTATTTTAATGAATTAATTTGTTCATTAAAAACTGTCACCTTGCCATCATACAGCAATGATTGTTTTCTGTTTCATTTTGGTTTTCTTTTTATAGTTATTTTACCTCAGCTGTCAGAAGCACAAATCCTGCGTGAATCATTGCCTAGAAAAATAACCTGTACTTGTACATTCATTCATTTCATGAATGAAATGAAATAAAAAGTGCTGAAAAGATCTTAAGAAAGTTATATGGTTTGAAATTTTCATTCACTTAAGATCTGAAATGTGGAAAAGTTGAAAGAATCTCCAAGTAGGTATTTATTGATCGTATAGACTCCTGTGTTGGAGACTTTGCAAAAAAAATCTCCTTAAGTACCTGAGTGTAACTATAGGAATTGTCTCAGCAGATCACAAAATTAATTAGTGTCCTGTTTAATAGTGAAATATTAATATGTAATTATATCTGCTGGACTCAGATGTAAACTTCTATAACTTATTTCACACCAGAACCAAATGGTTTAAAACTTTTATCAAATTTTATCTCTTCTGAATCTGCTTCCTCCTTTCTATCAAACCATACCAAATGTTACTGTGTATGTTTTTCAAAAAGCCTGTTTTTTAATCTAGGCCTCTGCTATTTGTTCCTGGGATTCCTGCTTTCCAGACATGCATATTTATCAGTGAGCCCGAGATCAGCTCAGTTGGTCAGAGCGTGGTTCTAAAGGTAACAAGAACACCAGGGCTGTGAGGTTAATCCCTGCATGGGCCAGTCACTAAAGATCTGGACTTGATGATCCTTGTGGGTGGTCCCTTCAACTCTCAATTACTGTGAACTGAAGCTGACTAGCTAAGCCAAATAATAAATAATGGAAGGTCATGTTTCCCTTTGCAAAGGTATGATAGCACAATTCTTTGTGAAATGAGTAGTATTTTCCATCATGACAAAACAGGAAATCAGTGTTGTGACTATTAGGGAAACAGGTTTAAAAAAAAAAAANCTCGGTTACAGAGAGATGCAAAAAAAAAAAAAAAAAAAAAAAAAAGCTGTAACATAACTGAATACCAACAATCTATGTTCACATACATAAATGCTAGAACTATAGAGGGTATTCTGATAGGGGTATTAGGTATTCTCCTAATTTGTGTTGCTTTATGTAGCAGCTAATGCAAAGAAAAAAAAATAAAAGATTCAGAGACCTTGGGTCAGCTGTTCTCTAAGTAACAGAAATTCTCTAAGAAACAGAAATTCAAAAGCACTCACTATGTATGCAGTGTGTCCCTGATACACAGGCCTTGGAAAAAAACAGTTTCTCTCTTCACAGAACATTGGAAAAATCTTCACAGGATCACAGAATCTATAGATAATAACTCTCTAATCACTAAACAAAATCACTGAGAAATCTAATTTTTTCTTTGATTTTTTCCTTTATTTTTTCACTAGTTATTAAAGAAAAGAGAATAATTTGTTTTAATATAAATTGTTTTCAGATTGTCTGCATAATTTGCCAAATTGTTCCAGTAAATATATATAGTATTTTATATGCATCTTTTGAACTATAAGTTATAATAAGTTTTAAATTTAAGTTCTTTTAGCTGGGGGGTTGGTTTATAGTAGTTGAATCTTCTTTTAACTTAAAAACATCGCTGTCATAAATACAGACTTTTACTGGAGGTGAAGAAAATGTGCTAATTAACCTTTCCTTACAATAAAATCTAGATTTATGAAGGCATTAGTGTCGCTATGTTAAGCAGATCCACCAGGGAGAGCAAGAGCTAAAATATTGAAAACTGCAGTGGAACTCAATATTAATTTCAGGCCATACTTGCAACTTTATTAACAGTGGTAAAGAAACTTTAAATTACATTGGTCATCTATTTTAACATTCAAGTTTTTTTGGGTTTTGATTTTTTTTAAAAAATCAGCTAAATGAGCCATCTCTAGGTTGAACAGTCTAAGCTATCTCTAACTTTCCTCACTGGAGGAAATGGTCCAGTCCCTTTATCATCTTTGTGTCCCTTTGCTGGACTGGCTCCAGTATGACCATGTCTCTTTTATACTGGAAAGCCTAGAACTGCACACAGGACTCCAGGTGTGGCCTCACAAGTCCTGAACAGAGAGGAAAGATCATCTGCCTTGACCTGCTCGGTCTAATGTAGCCATTTGCCTGCTTTGAAACAAGGGTACATTGCTACTTCATGTTCAACATGGTGACCAACTGGAAACCCAGGTCCTTTTCTGTCAAGCAGCATTCCCTCTGGGTGGTGCACAGCAAGTACAGGTGCCTTGGGTTGTTCCTGTCCAGGTGCAGGATTTTGAATTTTCCCTGTTCAACTTCCCCTTGTTGAACTTATATTCCTGTGAGCCCACTTCTCCAGCCTGTCAAGGTCATTCTGGATGGCAGCACAGCTCTCTGCCATATCAGCCACTCCACCTTGTATTGTGTCATCAACAAGTTTTCTGAGGGTGCACTCTGATCCATCATGCAAAAGATCAACAAAGATGTTGAATGAGATTGAGCCCCTTATTTGTCCCTGGCTAATTGCTGACTTCCAACTAGATTTTGTGTCACTGACCACCACCCTGTGGGCTCAGTCTTTCAGCCACTTTTAAATCTAGCTCAATCCTCATCCATTCCATACATCAACATCTTGTCTATGAGAATCTTCTGGGAGACAGTGTCAAAATCGTTACTTGTCAAGCTAGACAATATCCACTGCTTTCCCTTCAACTATCAGATCTGTCATTTGATCATAGGAAGCTATCAGGCTGCTCAGGCATTTTGCTTTGGTAAATTCATGCTGAATATTCCTATTGCTTGTTTTCTTGGGTGTGGAAGTATTTTTTGTGATTAATTGGTCATTCACTTTCCTGATGATCAAGGTAAGGTTGATGAAGTTCCTTGAGAACCATTGCTTGAGAACTGTTTTTGAGAATAAAAGTAGTATTTGATTTTCTTCAACCTTCAGGCACCTCTTCTAATTACTACAACCATTCAGAGATTATCAAGAGTAGCCTGACAATGATATCAGTCAGCTCCATCAGTGCTTGTGGGTGTCTTCCCTCAAGGATTATGGATTATATAGGTATTTTGCATAAATATTCTGTAACCTGATCCTTTTCAACCGCAGTAAAATCTTCCAACCTTTGTCCTTGGTGTCAGGCTCCTGGGGTTCCTGAAGACTGATCTTGTTAGTAAAGAGTAAGGCAAAGGTAACATTCAATATCTCAGCCTTTCCCACGTCCTGTGTCACCCTTTTCCATTCAGCAGCAGGGCCACATTTCTCTGAGAGTCTTCCTTCTGTCACCTATATACTTACAGAAGCATTTCTTGCTGCCTCTGACATCGCTGGCCATATTCAATTACAGGTCTCTGGTAAGGAAAGCATGCTCTGACAGTGTCTCTGTACTTTTCCCAGATTACTTGTCCTTCCTTCCATCTTCTGTAAAATTGCTTTTATATATTTGATTTTTTTCCCAGGATTTCCTTGTCCAAAAGGCCTCCTGACAGATTTTGTTTTTTGTTTTGTTTTGTTTTGTTTTGTTTTCAAAATTCTTTTCTATTTTCAGTGGAGTACTAGTGAGGTGCTGATTACTTTGGATAAAGGTGAACATGAATCGCTTTTCTTAGCCCCCCTCTCTATTCCAAGGTCTTAGCCCATGAGAATCTTTCAAGAAGATTCATAAAAAGGAAGTGATGTCTCCTCTTCTGAAGGGATCCCTCATCTTCTGAAGTACAGTTATGGTCTTATTTGCTCTACTCTGACCTCACAGAATCTAGATCTCATTACTGAAACCAATGTTGATCTTCATGTCACCAACAAATCTTTGACTTTAAGAAACACAAATGTTTTTAAATACTAACTATGCATTTTTTCTTTCTGTTGATTTCCTGAAGAAAAAAAAAAACTTTGATTACTCTAGAAAAAGAAAGGGAGCAGGTTTGAAATATCTTTTCTACAGACATTATCTAAATAATCATCTGATTGGTAGGAGTAAATCTTTAGTTGCAAAAGATTAGAGTTGGGGAAAACAGGTACATTTTGCCTCATACTTTTATTAATTATATAACAGTGTATCCCTCAGTAATTAGTGGTTACTCTTGCAAGCACAGGCTCAAAAAATATGTAATTCCAATATCTATCTGTGACAGCATCAAGCCTGTGCCACGGTAATTTCAGTAGTGTTGACACTGAGCTTGCAAATTTTTTTTGGGAGAGAAGATAATTACATGGATGCACGCAGACTGGTAAAGTACAAGGTTGGAAGCTTTGACTTTGTGAGGACTTACAGAGCACAGTTGCCTGTCCCAAACACTCTTTAGGCCACAGAAAGACACTCCCATGAGATAAGCACAGAATGCTCATCTCATTAAGAGACAGGATGTTTCTAAATTGGGCAGAAGTGAGATCTGGGCAGCATATCCTGGTTAACACATGCAGACAAAAATTCCCACTGTGGAAATCTGTGTAAAGAAGCAACTGCAAATATACATATCAATGGTCAAACAAAGATCACCCCAAGTTATGAGACAGATGATGTCTAAGACCAACAATGACCAAGGAAGCTCCCCCCAATATGCTTCCCTGGATACCTGGAATTTGGACTGGAAGATAAGATACAACAGCTGGGAACTCGAGATAAGATAAAGATGGTGCTGTTGTCTGGGTGTTATCTCAGACCTAGGGGAAGATAACAAAGCTGGAGGAGAAGAATGGATCACTGATAATGGATACAAAGAATGCAGAATTTATGGGCCCCAAGGAAAGTCAGATCTGCTGAAATCAGCTCTGACTGGGTAAAAGGCAATTCTGGCAGGTGGAGGTTCTGACCATGGACTCACAGCCCACTGAACCAAGCAACTCACTGACTCAGAAGAAGAGAAAGATTGAGCATGGGGCTAATTAGCACTAGAGGTGAGGGAATAATTTAATGACTAAGAGAACTGTGTACCCAATAAGCATTAATTTCTTTTTTTGCTAAAATCTATAAATAGTGAAAACCTTAGGACCACACACCACTGAGAAGCCTGGGGGGAAGGAAGACCAACAAGCTGACACTAGATCCATGGATGGTCTATCTTCTGCTTGATCTCTCTGTCTCTCTTTTTTCTTTTTAACTCTCTATCTCAAATTTGTTGTTAAATAACATCTGTATTATTGACTTAGGCAATATGTCTCATTTGCACTTTAATTCTAGCAGAGACATCTCTCAATAATTGTTTCTTAGCAGACATCTTAATATTCATTTGAATATTTTGCCTTGAAGAATATCACAGTGGGATAAAGCTTCATCCTAAATCTGTGTAGAGATACGTAATACCTGTAGTTTTACAAGAGCCCTTTTGTTTTCATTTAGACAAACCAATGTCCTATTCTCCTCTCAGGGAATTTGACTGGGAGCAAAATGAGAGAAAACTAAAGTTATACTCACATTCTAATAGATGCTGTAACAGTAGGAAATCTATAGGATAAAATGCTACTACCTGGATGGAATGTGATTGGCATGCATGGAACATTCCCAACACACAGCCTGAAACCTTAAGCATGTGCTAAAGAGGGATGGCATGTGAGGTGGAGTGGAGTGAAGACATCATGGACAGGCCATGCTCTGGGTTAATCCTTGCAGGGAAGGGAAGCTGATAGCACCACGTGATACGTGATCACTGTATCCACTGCGCAAGCACTCCAGATTTTATTGCCTGTACCTTAAGAGTGAGGTGACAGAATTTTACACCAATTAGTAACAAAGGCACATATGAATAGAGTCACTCAAGTCAAGCCCCATCTAAATGTAAAAAACAAAGCAAAACAAAAAAACCCCACAAACAAACAAACAAAAAAAAAGGTGTAAAAACAAGTCAAGAACAGCTAGAAATTAGAGGAGAGTCCATTATAACTTGTGGAATCAGAAGGATTGAACCTGCACTTCTCTCCCATAGGAACAGCCAATGGTAAGAACTTTATGAGCATAAAAGTATTATCTTGAGCTAATTTTCCTTGTTTATTTGAGCGTATCTCTATATTGCTTCAAATTTGTTTTTGCAGACAGTTACTGTCACCAGCAATTTTCAAACCTTATCTATCATAATTTTCTATTATCAGTGTGCTTGTTAATAAAGTGTCTTACCCTGTAAACAGTTTAGCGTTAGCCCCTCAAGGATGCTAGCAGTTGCCAGCTATTTGAAAAAAGCAGGGAGATCCAGGTCTCCTTTCTAAACGGTAATAAAGGATTTGATTCCGATACTGTTGGCAGGTATCCCCTCCAATCACCTGTCAGAGTCCAGGACATCCCTCTGGCCACCCTGGAGGGTTTGGAGACCGGACAGGGGGGTTTGGGATCTGTACAAGGGGGTCAGCCAGCCTCACACAGAGCACAGGAGGACACTGCCTCTGATCCCTGTCCATGGGAGTGAATGCCCACATTGTATGAAGAATCACAAGCTGGGAGAATTCAAAATAACTAGTAGCTAGTTTATCACAGAGTGTAAATGTAGAATCTAGGATTTTTAGTATATGGGGCTGAAGAGACAAGATGGAGGAATTGGGGAGAGGCCCCTGTCCTCCTTGTTCTTGCTCTCGTCCCCCATCTTTTGCTGAGTTAGATTTTAAGGATTTGTTTAGAGTAGAAACAACATGTTAGCATAGGCAGTAGGTATTGGCAAAATTTTGT
Source organism: Cisticola juncidis (assembly GCA_013400215.1). Lineage (NCBI taxonomy): Eukaryota > Metazoa > Chordata > Aves > Passeriformes > Cisticolidae > Cisticola > Cisticola juncidis. The sequence continues at coordinate 20,277 of VXBR01008125.1, forward strand.
AAATTAAAAAAAACGTTTTGGACAGTGGTTGGGTCAAGGGTACCGTACATAAGGTAAAGAGCTCTCTGATCTGCCCCCAGTTTGTCATGTGTCCTGCTCTGCTGGGGACCCCTTGCAAAGCTAGGAAAGAACTGATGGATAATTAAGAATAAACAACCTTGGAAGCATGGACTGGCGGACTTAGCTTGTCTTCTCTGGCTCCAGCGTGGAACCTTTAGGGCTAGAGAAGACTGAAAACCTATATACCTCAGGGAACAGCAACCCTAAGAATCACCCTTCAGTGCAGTGGAACCCCCATAATGGGACACTGACAGACCAGCCAGGCACAAGGCTCTCACCTTTCCCAGGGCATTGGCAGACTGAGCAAACATAAAGGGTTCAAGGAACCCCTTCACTTTTATATGACACTCATCTGTGCTTCATATGATACCCCCTAATTCATACAGAGTATAATTTAAATTCCTCTATCAAGAGCATGCTCTATAGAAGCTTCTGCCTTCATGCACCAATTTTCTTTAAACTACTTCTACTTAAAAGAAGCCATGCTGAATGTGCATTATTTATTTTTTATGTTTACACTAGGGATTGCAGGCGTGTAAGTAAGCCTGTTTGCTTAAAACCTACCTGTCAAGTGTGCCTCATTGTGAAGGATGTCCCTTATTTTAGACTCAAACCTGCTGTTATGCTAAATTTATTCCTTTAAATTACTTGTATCAGAAATGCTGAATCAGTATATTGAAGTGATTCAAAATGTTATGCTGAGTCTGCTTTCCCTGTTGGGACCGTGACAGTGGGCATCACTACTGGGATCACATTCACTGCCAATACCCTTCCTCATAGAGCTGACAACATAACAACTTTCGCACAGAAAATATGTGCAGGGAAATAATGTTTTTCAGAGCCAAGTAAGAAGAGCTAGCAGTTAACTCCATTGTCTTGAATATTTGACAGTTCAATTAAAGTTGTATTTCATTGTCCCTCCTCTCCTATTCTCCTGTTGGATAAAACTATATGGGTTAATCTTGAAGAAGTTCTAAATTATCCTCCTTAAAAAAAAATTGTAATTTTTTTTTTTTTTCTTCTCTGAGAAATGAATGCAAGGCTGACCAGATATACCATCAACATAACTAATCAGCTATAATTTGTATTTTTAATGTCAAAATTTTCTTTTAAAAACAATTTAAACCCCAATTAATTTAAAGATGCCAAATTCAGTCCTTTTCCATCACATTTCTCTAAATAACCTTGCTACACCATAGATGACTTTGCACAAGATCTTAGTTTTTTCCATTGTCTATCATGTTTTCAATGCTTTTTTTGGAAACCTAAAAGACAGTAGTAATAAAAATACCTTGTACAAAGCCCACAACACATCAAGCATAGTATATTAAAGATTAATTAAATACTTTACTGTGCGCAGGGGCTTTGTTTTGTTTAAGATGCAAGTGTAGTATCATTGCAGTATCTGATACCTGTAGCAGCTTGACCATTTTTTATAGCAGCAGGAAGATTAATGTGGTTGTATAATAGCCTAATTAAGTATAAACTTGGTTTCTCAGGTGTCTGAAAAGTCCTTGAGGTTTCTGAAACAGAAAGATTAGAGAGAGGATTATGGTTTTTCGAACAAGAACTGGAAAATATACATTTCACAAAGCAGAATTTTTATTTTTCTTTTAAGGAAGAATTAAAAAAACAAACAAAATGTTTTTAAAAGAAAACCTTTTTTTTCCATTTTTAATGCAGAATATTTAAGATGTCACTGTGATTCACAGATGCACTTCTTTGGAATTTTTTTCACCTTACTTGCAGTAATAGAATATATAAGGGCTAACATTTTTAATATTGAATAGTCATTAATATGTGCTTCTAGTAATTTTTCTGGCTAAGCCATCATTCTCTCTGACAGAGCATGATTTATTGCCCAGAAAACTCAGAGGCATCACTAAATTTTGGCAAAACAAGTAACAAATCATGTACTGAAGTGTAATGATTGGTAACTAAAGATTCTTTTCATTCTCCAGAGGAAGAAAAATTTGCTAACAAGAAACATTAGCTACCTTATAGTAACATACTCATAATTCTTTTAAAGCATGAGCTCTTAACTAAAGCAATTTCCTTACCAAATAGAATCTTTAAAGAATTAATTGTGGGTAATAGTGTGGTTTTCACAATCATATTTTGTTACGTTTTGTTTCCTGTTACTTTATGTTCTTTTTAAGTCCAGGCTACATATGCTTTACTTCTATTTTACCATATAATTATGTGAGTGTTTTCAGCATTGAAGAAAGAGTGTTTTTTTTTTTCCTTTCAGCTTCTCTCTAGGAACATATCAAACTAATCTTCACTTCAGTGTTCAGTCCTGCCAAGTAGTCACAAAGGCAGGTTTTAGACCTGTCCATCACATAAGGCTATCTGTTATTTGCTATGTGTTTGCACATTTTCGCATTTTTGTCCTGTTTTTCTCTCCCTACTTTCAGAAAGTTGTGGGGTAGTGTAATTTTCGTTGGTTTGTTTTTGGTTTTGGTTTTGGTTTTGGTTTTTTTTGTTTTTGTGGGGGGATGTGGTTTTCTTTTGTTTTTGTTTTTTTTTTGGGGGGGGGGAAGGGAATAGTAGCAAATCCACAGATTCTTTCATATACTTTCTGTACTTTGCAACAGAAGCAACTGAAAATTTAGATTTGCTTTACGTTTTTCCTCATGCCTTCAGTAAATTCTCCATTGTGATTTTTTTTTAATCATTGCTACACTGGGAAAGCAGATTTCAGAAAACATGAAATCATGTCTTCAATACAGTACTCGTTTCATCATTTTCTATTAATTAGGGCTTGATTCTTATTGATTGCCTGTTCCATTTTCCCAGTACCATTATTTCTATTGGCTCTTTGTCCACTATGCATGATTTCTTATCACAGACACTTCTGAAAAGTATTCACAGTCAATCTGCTCATTGTACTGCATTTTCACTCTTGAGTTTTGTACCCAGAGTATGAACATTTTCATTCTTCTCCTCTCTTCCTCTCCTTTCAGTGCAAATTTAACCCATGGTTTTAAAGTTCATTTCACTTATAATGGCAGTAAATTACTGAAAAAAAATCTACTTTGGTACTTAATGCTGTTGCTCATAAAAAAGCCAGCAAGTGCAATTTGAAACACACTAGCTGTTAAACCTGCAATCCAGAAGCAAGCATTTAAGATTATCTTACATTTACATGAAAGATTTTAATAGTTTTGCTGCAAGATTCTTTTTTTCCTATAAATCTTAGGAGAGTGGTTTTGATTTGAAACAAAAACCTTGCAGTTTATCTGCAATGTGAGATTATCTCTGGCCCCATCTAGGTAATTAACAAAAAATGCTCTTTCTGCATCTTCAAAATCATGCAGTACCACAATACTTCATTGTTTCAAGGAATGTGAACTATATGTCAGCATGCATAATTACATAGACTAGTTTTCCCTGTGATTACAAAGTAAAATGTATAGGAGAACATTTTATTTTCTTGCAGAAGAACCCTTCTCTCAACCACCAACAAACAACCCCACAATAACCCAAAGGAAAAAGTTATTTCATTAAAATGTTTAGGCAAAATTATGAGAAATAGGAAATGTAGAAGCAATCACGAAGTCCATGAACAAATAACATGTATGTGCCTGGGTTTGTATGCTTGGGTTATGCAGGCCTTTTCTAATTTTCTGACAGCTTCTCAAACTCTGCAGTGACATATTGTTAACAAGCCATTCATTTGCTGTGATGGACAGGCACAATTTTGATATCTTTTTGACTAAAACATGTCTTAGTGGAAAACCTGCATCTTCCCCTAACTAAATCTATGGCTACTACATGGACAGTAGTTTCACTACTGGAAATTACCCAAACTGACTTTCTAAAGAAGATATTGCATAAAATGATGTATAGAACTTATAATACATGTAACAAAAGGTGTTTGCTTTTGCATTCAGGCTTTCAATTTAACTGTCCCTCAGAGAAATCAGCAGAAGTTCTGATGGGATATAGAACAATAAAAAGTATCCAGAGGGGTCTTTCCCCAAAGCTACATGTATTACAGTACCCTTAATTTTTAACCACAACGTAGGAGCTGTATCCGGTTTCTAAAACTGTAGCTTTATAACTTAACAGAAGAGGTAAAAAGTAAAAAAGCTTTTGAAGTTTATTTAAGCTAAATGATTATTTCAGTCAAATAATAGAAATTTAAATCCTGTCTTGCTTTGTTTGTTTTGTTTTGTTTTGTTTTCATTTCTTAAAATGATTTGTCTTTTGTCAGTTACCATCAAAACCTGCATGGTTTTCAATAAGGGAAATTGACCACTTTGCAATCTGCAGTTTCTACAAAAAAAGAACCCCAAACCCCAAAACAAAACCAGCAATCTCAATATTACAAATCTTGTCTTTCTACTAAATGTCATTTCAAAGGGCTCAAATGAGCATATTTTGTTAATAAAATATAACCAACTGGGAAATATTGCTATTTTTAAGATGATGCAAATTGCCCTTTTTATAATGTAAGATATCCTTGACATGTTTATGCAGAGGAATATAATTATCATAACCCATTGTAAATAATATATTATAGAATTTATGTGTGTTTGGTCTTTATTATGTAAATTTTGTGGTTTATGTTTCTAGAATTTGTCCCAGCCATTGCCTCAGATATGGAAAACTGCCAACACAAGTTTTGGCAAAAATGTGAATTAATAAGCACTGCTTTTTTTTTTTTTTNACATGGCTACATGGAATTACAGATTTTTAAATTTTTTTTTAAATATATATATATATATGGATGGTTTTGATTTTTATCAGTTGGAGTAGCTAGGTTTGATTCAATTAGTTCAGTTTTAAAATTGTATGATGATTGCACACAAAAATGTACCTATATTTTCAAATATCTTAAATATAGTAGTGGTTTCTGTATATTGGATCAAAAACAATACTATTTTGCTCTGTATCTTTCATGGAAAGTCAGATAAGATAAAAATAAATTTTCAGCATAAATATATTTAAATTTTATTATCTACTGCATTCCTTGATAACAGTTTAAAAATTTTCTCAGAGATGCAAGCACTGTGATGTGTATATTTTTATACCTCTCCCGTCATACAGCTATTCCTTTATTCTCAGGTGCCACCACCTCACTCAGCATCTATGTCTTTACATTTTGCCATTACCCAGGGGATTTTAGTGCTGCTGCAAAACTGTAAGTTGCATCTTTATCACTATGCTTGATAAATGTGTATACTGACAAGCCATCTTGCCACACAGCAGATATAATTTCACTTCACTCACTCTAGTAAAGACTATAACCTAAAATAAAGCTTAGTCATATCCAATACCCATTAATAGTTAATGTGGGTCAGAAGAGGAACATTAAAAATACTGACTACAGGCCAGATATTTTGAAATACTGAGCAAGAATATGCTTAAATTTAATGCCCACAGTACTTTAGGTTAAGATGCAAAGCTTAAGTCTTCCAAAGCCTCACTCAGAAGACATACAAAAAGATATCTTTAAGAGTCTATAGTTTCCAGATAAAGTCAGTTATCCACTTCATTTCAATCTTCCAAATAATTGAGAAAAATTCAGGTTTATTTGTTTGCTTGTTGTGGTTTTATTGTTTGGTTTTTGTTGGTTTTTTTTCTTAATCCAGTAGTGAATATGTCTGCTTTTTCAACTGCCTTTATGTTAAAGAAAAATTACATACAAAGACTGAGGTAGAGGTCCAGTCCCTTTCTGTGCATGAGTAGATTAAAAAACATATTTCAATTTTCCACTTAAGTGCCCTAACCATTGTGTAAGCTACTAAGTCTATTAGGATGGTTCCACTGTGCAGAACATAATTCAAGAATCATTGAGTCATACAAAGAAAACATAAAAAGAAGCACAGCTTAGTAGCTTTAGCAGTTATAAACCTTACCAACATGGCTGGGAGCCTAAATCTGGTGCTAACTCATGGGACAGCTTCTGTGTTTTAAGCAGTGGAATTTAAAGCCTGTGTTTTTTCTTCTACTTTTATATCAACTATTCTAATTATTACTCTTTTTTTTTTCTTTTTTTTTTTTAAATATGATTTTTTTAATGGATCTTGTGCAGTAGCTGCAGTAGAAAACCTGATAGTAACCTTAAGTATCTTATCATAATGTATGTCCATGGCAAGTGCAAAACCTCATCAGATAGAAAAAATATAAAACCCATTGTTGGCAGCAACTTTCTGAATTTCTAACTAGTGATATTTTTTTTAATAATTAGAGTAGATCAACTCATCTTTGTATATATTTCCACACACATATATATACTTTCAATATCTGTTTACAAAAGTAGCTCATACTAATGTAATTTTTGTATACTTCAGCCATATCAGGTTACTCACAGAACTGCTGAGCTCTAACCAGTTCAGAAAAACCCTCTTAAATGCAGAAGCATATCTCAAAGAAACTAAGGAAACTTCTAGTTAGAGTGTCTCTCAATTCAACTATTTTTTTGTGATTTGTTATAAATGTCAAAATCAATATTCCAGTTAAAATAATTTGGTTTATTAAAACTAACGATTGAATCACAGAATTTTGATGGACCCACCAACAGTGGAGATACTTGATGATTTTGCCTGGGGAAATGCCAAGGGTGAACCGTGAGACACAGACCTGGCCGTCTGCTGCCTCCCCTTTGGTTCATGAATTTGCCCATTTCAGGGCTTGGTTTATTCCCCCTCTGGCAGTATTTCCCCATATTCTCCCTTTGTGTCCATGTTAGCTATTCAAGTCCATGGGTGTCTCCAACCAGGCTGAAAAGAGTTCCTTCTCCCAGTTCATAGGTTTAATGTCCAGTTTCAGCAGATCTTCATGGCTGATGGCTGATGGACTATTGAATGGTCGATATATTGTTGATGGCTTTCGCCGGAGCTCGGTGGGGCGTTGGCCAGCTGCATGGATAGTCTGTTGATAGCTTATCTCGCTGAAGCTCTCTTCCAACGCCTTCCATTCATCCTCTTTCCATTCCTGGACAAGATGATCTCAGGTGGTGCCTGCCTTTTTGTTTCAGCATGATGATGGGAGACACCCTGTAGCTCATGTCCGCAACTATCCCATACACATATACAGAAGTTTACAATTTTCAATTCATTATTTATCATAAGAACATGAATTAATCATTTCACATTTATAACATGCTTCACTGTCAAGTAGCAGGTGACAGAGGACTGTAAGGTTTATGATTTTTGAATATGTGAAAAATATGGGATGTTAAATTGTGTTCTTATGGGTTATGGCATGTTAGAAATTATAAAAAACAGTGTATATATGTTATATGAGAATATAGTCTTAAGTTTCAGTCTGCCTTGGAATTCACTGAGACGGAGGCAAGCACCACCCTGGAATTTCCATTTAGAAAGGAGATAAAGGATTTACCGGAAAACCCTGGCCTTCTCTTTGACGTCAGAAAGGACACATTAAGATAAACTATCAGTCCTTCCATGGGCAGCAGAGCCATCAGAGCATTATCATCAGCCAAAGGAGCATGGTCATCAGAGCGCCATCACCGTCTAAATCTCCAGAGATGAACTCTTTCCATTCATAAACTTTGGTGTCTATTCACTCATGGGAAACCAAAAATTGACATCTTAAAAAGGAGGAGGAAACTCTTTTCAGCTCAGCCAGAGACAACTATGAATTCAAATAACTAGCCTAAAAACAAAAGGACTATGAGGGATTTTTTTGCCAGAGGCAGAATAAAGTGTATAAAAGCTAAGCCCTGAAGAAGGCAAATTTGTGAACTCAGGTGGGACGGCAGTTGGTCAGATACTGTGTCCCAGTTCACCCTTGACATGCCCGGGTCAATTGTCAATGTAACTCCGCTGGAGAGGTTTTGCTGAAATTCTGTAATTCGATCCTTTTAATAAACCAAAAATTATATTTCTAATTGGACTACTATATTGGCATTTATAACAGAATATATGCACATTTTATTACAGTAACATATAGCTAATGTATGTAGTAGAACTGGGCCCTGTAGACACACACTCCATAACAGCATACAGAATTGAGAAAGTAGTGTGGTACCACTACAGGTTAAAAAACTTTTTCTGCTACCTATCTGTGCCTGGCTTCCCCATGCTGTCAGATGATTGTTGTTTTTAGGCAAGTGTTGCAAAATCTCGTTCTTGGAATCAACTCTGTTGACAGGGGAACGTTTACTAAGTGAAACATAAATTCCACAGAAGTGTAGTGTCTAGTATTTCAGATATTGTGAGTGCTAAATAAGTTGAAAGTGGTTATTAAACAAAAGATAAAAAGTCTGGAAAGTTTACTGATGCTAATTACATATAGAAATTACAGTACCTGAATCTAGAATTAGATTCTTAAACATTTGTGTTCAGTGCTGCCTAATTATGGGGATGTTTAATTGTGTAATCAATCAGCTTTTGACCTTAAACTTTTGCACACATTTAAAGATGTGTTTTTACAAAACAGCAAATGTTTATGCCTATCCCTAGCATAGAATGCAAAAATTTTGTCTTTTTCTGTTAAACTTCTATTTGCATGCTGTAAAAGAGGCCAGGATTTTTTCCCTCTGTCCTCTCAGGTGTGTGAGATACTGGTTCACATTTGTAGTGATAGCTTTACTTCCATCTCAGAGCAGGGTGGCCTTGACCACGTTATTTGCAGCAAGTTTGTTATTCCCCAGACCATGTCTGAACTCTTCTGAGAGTGTAATAACTGGTGTGGGACAAAACACGCTGAAAAGCGTGCAGGCAGTCAGAGAGAAGTATGCCCGGGCTCAAGGCCGTGACTTTTAGGTTTACTGGGATAGATGCAGCCTGAGAGGCACAGTTATGTGAATCTCCTATTTTTAAGAATAATTTGTAATGCTCCTCAGGAGCATTAAAGTCTATTGTTTAAGAGAAGCAGTTTGGAGTCTCTTTGGAGAGCGTAGTTTAAGACTAAGTCACGTGAATGTAAGAATGCTAAATCAAAATATCTGACTGCAGAGCCTGAATTTTCTTCTCAACACCTCTTTGTGTACCAGTTTTACATGAAACATACTTTGCATGTGTTGGGGACTGGGACTCATTCTTCTTGGACCAGCATTTCACTTTTCAGAAGAGCCACATTTCTCCACAGATTCAGGGTGTTGGTTCTACTTTTCTTTGACCCCTATATAATAATTTGGCTGGATAAGGCCAAGATTAAGCATATTTTGAAATTCTCTTTAAATTTACATAAAAATAAGATGTCCATTATAGATAAAAAGTCAAATATCAGTAAAAATACTTGGAAAAAAAAGTGGAACAAGTATAATGGAACATGGATTTCCCCAAAATTCAGATAGCAATAATAAAATTTTTGACATCATTGAAAATTGAGTAAAAATTTTGTTTTAAAAGAAATATTTATTTCTCTTTTTTTCCTTTCTTTTATGGGTGACAGTTCTGAAGAATATCTGAAAAATCAGAAGTAATTCAAACAAGACTAAGAAAGCTTTAGAATTAAGCACTTCAACTTCTTGTAATACCTTGCATTCATTATTCAATCACGGTCATGAAATCAACAAATATTCAAGTTAAGTTCCATGCTTATGGATCTGCTTATACCATGGACCTACTACGGATCTACTACTGAAGTGAATGTTAATTCACAGAAAACCAACTTTTATTATGAGTTTCAATACATTTTGTAAATACAATTGTTGCTTTCTTAAAGCTAAAATCTACAAGGTCATAGACAAATCTTTAAGTGACACTTCACACTGCAGAAAATTCAGGACAATGGCAACTTCCAGGACTTGCATGAATACTATCTTCCATAATCTTTCACCAGATATTTCTTGAGAACCTCATAAATTTCTAAGACTTTATTAGTGCCTCACATGGATCCTTTCTTTTTTTACCTATGTTGTAGTGCAGATACACTTTTAGGTTAATGACCCTTTTGAAAGATAGGTTTCATTTTGCTTCTCATCATCCTCCTCTAAATTAAGTGATCCACTGAAAAAGTACATCTGAAAATGTCTATTCTTTCCGTGTATCTGATGGTCATGTATCTTCAGTCTCTTTTCATTGACTCTGAAATGAAATTAATCAACATAGTTTGTCTTAGGCTACATATCAAATTTAAACAGTTAATATTTGCCAAGATAAATCTCATTCTGAATCAATGATAAATGGAACACCTTAGCCATCATATTTCTTAGTAAATAGTGTGAATATTGATTCAGTATATGCCCCTAGTCTGCAGAAAGTTATATAGTTTTTATTACTAAATAAATTTTTCATGTGAAACACACAACATCCTATAGTGGAGTAAAAAGGGGAAAATAATTGATACAATCGCAATTTTTTGCTTCTTATTAGAGTTCGGAATAATACTAAGGGTACAATGTAGATCTAACACAATTACCTATATTTCCACTTCAATTCTTTCAAGAAGTCAGGGAAAAAAGTCTTCGTAAACTCTGATTAATAACAAAAAATTCAAACATCAAAAAGTCTGTAAAACTATAATATTTTCTAATAGATTAGAAAAATCCTCAGTTGAACACAAAATTACATATTTCAGTATATATGTATTTCTGATATGTACAGATACATCTATAATGTAACTATTTCAAAGAGCATAGTGGAAGTGAATATTTGTCGTTATCAAAGACCAACTTTTGTCAAAATTATTTAGTCTTTTAAATTTTGAGAATATATATATAGTTCATATAATCATTTCTTTTCTTGTTCATTTTCAAGATTCTTGACTCCACTGTATTGTCATAGGAATTTTAGTTGCTCTGTTTTCTTGATACAGACTAAAAGATAAAGGAAAAGTTATTTAAAATTTGAAAAATATGATCAGTTTTCACAATCCCTTAGCTATCTTTCAAAGTAAAAAAAAACCCACTAAAAAACAAAAAAACCAAACCAAACCAAACCAAAACAAAACAAAACAAAAACAAAACAAACAAACAAAAAAAAACCCCAAAAAAACAAACAACAAAAAAAAAAACCCACCAAAACCTAACAAATCACAAACCAATCCAACATTTTTAGTGTTTCTCCCTAAAATGTTGATGTTCAGTAGGACTGTTTGCTGTCTTACTTCCATGGTAAAGCCGTTATATACCTCTATGTGTATTACAAAATTTCACAATACTTAGTTCAATATAGCAGCACCCCTGCCAATTAAATATTTTGAATTTGCAGGAAAACAAATGCTTAGTGAAGCCCTTTAGCTTTGCAATAAATCGGGGGGGGGGGGGGGGAAGGGATTTTTTGTTTTTTT
>VXBR01008125.1:38251-80732 GCA_013400215.1 Cisticola juncidis
TATATATATATATATATATATATATACTGTTGCAAAGAATCCTTCTCTAGTGGATCTTCAGTGTTTCAGGTTGGAGGTGGTGTAGATGATCCAGAAGTTTTAAAATTTAGAATTAATAATGGCAGTCTGAGCAGAAACTTAGTTAATATAATGCACTGCTATTATCACATGAAAGTTTAAATTCCCAAGGCGTTATAAGTATTAAAGAGCACTAGTTTTTATGCACAATAAGAAAAAGAAAGTTATATTTTCCTATGTTACAAATAATGTTTTTCCTAAGTATTATCAGGAAGATGCTATCATGAAAATAAATTTGCTTCCTAGGAAGCTGAAGACCTATTTTACCACACAGAAGTAGTTTAATGCTAAAGAAAATTCAGACTCAAAGTTCAAGTGATTTTCCGCCCGATTTTCGTTGCTAGTTTTGCCTTTGCAATTAAAAATAATGATGGACTGATATAAAATATATGCAAAAGTAGCAAGAAAATGAGGTATCAACTTATTATTATTGCTGAAATGGGAGAATAAACTAAGCTTGTAAAATTTTATTTGAAAATTATTCAAAATTATTCAGTAATCAACAGTCTTTTTCACTGAGCATGAGTTACCAGTGACTGACAATGATAAATGATATTTATTTCTGTTATTCAGTTGATGATAATGTGTTATTCACATATGAATAACTTTATCTAACCATTCTATTTTTCAAGTTCTTTATATTGTTTAACTATTATTTAGTAATGGACAGTTCCTGAACATTGTGCAAGAGTCACTAAACTTAATTTTTCTCCCAAATTCAAAGAATGCTGAAAGTCTATTGCAATTTTTTGTTCAAAGGGTGATATGTAATTTTAAACATTTTATCCAGATATTTTAGTTTCAATCTTCTAGTGAGACTATTACAGATGTACAGTAAAGCATTATTTTTTTATGCCCTTTAAGGTATACATGTTTTAACTGCTGCTAGATGACAATAAAATATATCTTGAAGGAAAAAATATGCTGTGTGACTCAAACTTCTACTGATGTAAGTCAGAGGAATCCTCAGAATTCAAACTGTCTGTGCAAAACCATTCAATCTAATGATGTGACACATTTTTACAGTAATCAAGTTAATCAGAAATTCGAATAAATTTATTATCTAATTGCAATTCCATTTACTATTGATTTTGTTATATCATTTCCTCTAATCTTAGCTGTCTAGCAATCCTTTGACTTCATGAAGAATCACAATTTTTTTTCTAGGTTAATTCCAGACCCTCACTGAATCCAATGGTTACAATATTTCAATATGTCAGTGTTCAAACATTATCTTTCTAAAGATCATTTCTCTCTGATTTTCAGTCATACGGACATGCATATATCTTTTATTTTTCTTTCTAGGTGGTGTTCGTTCTTATGTATCTAAGGAAGATGAACCTTTCCTTCTCCAGTTTTAATCTCAAAATTTTTGTCTTTTCATCTGAAATGTTACCTTTGCATATATTGTCCCCATCCTGTCCCCATCCAGTTCACCTAAGCACACACATTCAAGAATAAAACACACTAATGATTTGTAGGGTTTATTTCTAATTTAGAAATTCTGACAAAACAAATTTTAATTCATAAGAAAAATAGAAAACCTATGAAGTGAATAGATTCCCCATGATCTTTCAGGAAAATGCCTAGATTTTCTTTGCTTAGCAGCTCCTGTTTTATTTTTTTTCCTCTTGGGGCCACAATATGAAGTAGAACAAAGACCTCAAAAAGTTATTCAAATATTATCAACTAACAGTTTTGTATGTCTTTTACTTCACCTCATTTATTTTAGCCACCTAAAAATTATGCCTGTAAAACTATGTCTGTACTACTAAATTAAAGGTGATCTACTAATCCCCAGATCTAAGATCAAATGTTCAAGGTTTGGAATCCATGATACTTAATGCCAGTATTCTTTCTGTCAGATTTGCATGAAGGTGGATAAATAGAATAATCAAAACCAGAGTCAGGAAATTATTTAAGAGTTATCAATGTGAAAAAAGAGTCAAACAATATGAAAAGTAAGCATTTAGTACTGGATTTATTTCCTAGCCTGCTTTTGTTCTGCAGCTACTATGGACCTAATGGCTACATCTATTACGTAAACTCCTTCTACAGCTAAGGTAGAGATAAATATTTCTGTTGGTTTGTGGGTTTTGGGGGAGTTGTAAAAAAGTTGGTATTTGTAAAAGAAAAAGAAAATAAAACCTAGGCTTGATTTGAAGACTCAGGAGATACCACCCTTCCTGGCTGGCTGGAGGAGGGTCTGCTGAGGTTCTCAGAGATGTGTTCTCTCAGCACCGAGGTTGGACATGAGTTCACAAAGAGCTTGCCCCAACAAAGACAAACTGTATGGACCCAAAAGGACACAAAAACAGGTGGACAGACATTTTACAAGCATACCCACAAACATAAACAATACGCAAATAACTATGAGCAACAGAAATAGGGCCAACCTTATTCCTCCTTAGGGCTAGCCACTAGTAAAATTTGCATATTGGAATGCATGCAGGCCACCACTGAGTCACATGCCAAGCCACATTTACTTCCAACATTGACTTTCAGATTATCCAGTTTCCATGCCCAGAGCTTGGGTGTTTCACTGGTCTGCAGCTTAGAGGCTATGAATTTCCAGATGCTGACCTCCCTCTCCTTCCCTGATAATCTTGAAGTTTAACAGTGAACCGCTTACTGTGTCCCCAACACAAACAGAATAGAAAGTAGTTAGGAATAGAGTCTGATAAGAGGATAGGATGGATTTTGACAATCAGTTGCACTAGAATCTTCATGCAAATCATCTTCAGGATAAAACTTTGTCAAATGTAACTATTTAACTGACATATTATTCTGTGTCTTTGCAATGCTGACCAGTCTTCAACTGCAATCTCTTGTTTTACACAGCAATTGCAATTTTAAGATATCCACTGATTTAATATTTGGTATGGGAATAGCAAGGAAGTCCTTGACTCTCTCTAATTAAGATTAATTTCTGTATGACAAAAAGAAAAATCATTGTAAGAATAACCTTCAATTTCCTTTGTGTGAGTGATTGCACTGTAAATTCTCTTAGGTAGCTGACTTTTCTCTTCTGATTAAATGAAGTTCACTGCCGTATGGATAAGATGCAATGCTCATCTGAATCTGAGGGCCTTTTAAACATTAGTTCTAACATGGATGAACTTAGTCTTTGACGACTGAATGATGTAATATACAGCTTCACTACATTCACACTTGTATTCAGTTGACCCTGGCTGGATGCCAGGCACCAACCAAAGTCATTCTCCCACTTCCCTTCACAACTGGACAAGGAATAGAAAATATAAGGAATGGTTCATAGGCTGAGATAATGTCCAGAAGACGTATCACTCACCAAATACTATCACGGACAAAACAGGTTTGAATTGGGGATATAAACTGAATTCATTACTAATAAAATCAGAGCAGGATATTGAGAAGTGAAAACAGATATTAAAACAGTTTCACTGCTACAAATGAGCATTTTGAGATGACTTAAAGAATCACCAGGGAGGTATCAGTAAAAACAGATTTGATATAAAAGTGACAACACTGACTGCTGTGGTCCTGAAGACCTCAAAGGTTCTCATTTTGGACTGCTGTTTGTAGGCCGCTCTTGGGAGGTTTTTTCCTGAGAAATATGGGCTTAGAGTATTTTTTCCTTGACTTCCCATGCCAGATGCAAAAGAAAGAGTCGTAGTTTGCCAGCTCAGGTTTCTCAAGGTTGTTTATTGTCTCTTATCTCTAAGTTCTTTCTGTGCTCAGCAAAGGTCCTTGCTGTGGCAGAGCACGAGGCAGCTCCCCCCAGGTTGGGTGGGCTGGACCTTTTGTACCCTTTCTCTGACCCAACCACTGTGCACAATGCATTCCTCATTTAGTCTATTACCAATACCTACTACCTATACTGGACATGTCACTTCTGTTCTACACCCATCCCTTGTGACCCACCACGGCAGAAGATGGAGGACAAGGACAAGAAGGAAGAAGGACAGGGTTACACCCGATTCCTCTGTCTTGTTTTCCCCATTAGCACCCGCTGATTAACTACAATTTACATCAAACTCTTGGGGTCTGTAGTTCTTCATGCAATGCTGGTAATTTTTCCCATGGACTCAGATCAAAGACAGTGTCACTCTGGCCCTGGGCCAGGGTCTCAGGACCCCCGCCAGAGTCCCCCTGCCAGAGTTGGGGTCCTGGACCCCTCTGCCAGGGTCTTGGGCCATCCAGGGCAGCCAGAGGGGTGCCCTGGACTCCGACAGGCCGCAACAGGGTGGGTTTTGGTCATAACCATGTTTCTTCCTGGCCTCACTTTGTATCTACAACTTTCTTTAAAAGTGTGAGAACAAGAATGTTAATCCATACAGGCAAAAAAAGAAAAAAAAAATCCAATATTTTTCACAAAAAAAGAAAAGCACGAGCTCCTTAGACAGCACCAGTTCTTGGGAGCAGCTGGTGTTTCCATAAGGTCAGGAGGAGCTTAGTCCAGGTACTGTTCATCAAGTGCCAAGGCGTGATGAGCAGTTCTCAGATCATAGTGTGAAAGGGCTGATCAAGGGGAGTGGGGGGAGGATACACCACCACACCTCCTTCCTAGCTCTACCTTCTTTCCCCAGAGGTGCAGGGAGACAGGGCAACAGGGGTTACAGCTGGTTCACCACACAAAGTTTCTCTGCTGCTCAGGGAGAAGGGCCCTTCCTGTGATTCTCCATAGGGTCACGTATTCTGAAACAAAACTGCTCCAGAGTGGGCTACTCTTGCCACAAGCCTGCAGATCCCTGCCAGAAATCTGCCCCAGCATGTGCCTCCCACAAGTTCACAGCCTCCTCTCAGGCATCTACCTGTTCTGGGGTCCCTTCCATGGGCTGCAGGTGGACCTCTGCATTCCCATGGTCCTGGTCCTCCATGGGCTGCAGAGGCATAGCTGCCTCATCATGGTCTTCACCACAGGCTACAGGGGAATCTCAGCTCTGGTGCCTGAAGCATTCCTTTCCCCTGCTTCTTCACTGAGCCTGGTGTCTGCAGAACTGTTTCTTTCACATAAAGAAAAGAAAAAAGAAGAAAAGAAAAGAAAAGAAAAGAAAAGAAAAGAAAAGAAAAGAAAAGAAAAGAAAAGAAAAGAAAAGAAAAGAAAAGAAAAGAAAAGAAAAGAAAAGAAAGAAAAGAAAAGAAAAAAAAGAAAAAGAAAAAGAAAAAGAAAAAGAAAAAGAAAAAGAAAAAGAAAAAGAAAAAGAAAAAGAAAAAGAAAAAGAAAAAGAAAAAGAAAAAGAAAAAGAGGAAAAAAAGTGCCATCTCTCCCGGAAAAGATAATGAAGGTGCTCCATTAACAATAACTGACATCTTATTATGCAGAATAAATTTACATGTTTTCTAAGAAATCTTTTCTCTTGCATTTAATTGTTTTTGATATAGCTCATTCTGAATCTCCTTTGCTGTTGGTGGTTGCCATCTCTGCAGACTTACTTCAAGTTTACTGTAAAAGCATCTCAAATACCCTTTCTCCATCAGGAAACATCTGGCCTCTCCCACTATGAAATCTTATGATTCAGTCATCCTGAAATAGAATAAAATCCTTCTTCATTTCCTTCCTACTCCCTATTTTATCATAACAAGCCCAACTGGCTTCAATGTATGTAAGCCTTGATATGGTGGCTACGGTGTCAGTGACTGACAAAAAGGCTTCAAAGAGCAAAAGAACAGTCTTTCACTCCAACTTAAATAGCAAAAAACTGAAATTAAAAAAAAATACTGAGTGAAGTGATACAAAAAATAAATCCACTTATGCACATAGCCTCTGGATACTTGCCTTTCACAATTTTTTTCTCATCTGAGATAATCACATTTCTATTTGGAAAAGAAAAAACAACCAACACTTTTTTTATGACAGCATCACACTGTCTTTGTCTTTATTCTCTGTCACATATAGACTTAATAATTAATTCACATCTACATATGTATTAGTTTCTGTACTTCATCTTTCCTAATTCAGAAATGCTGAGGTTCTGCAGTTTCCTTTGATACTACTTTTAGTCTTGAGAAAAAAAAAATCCTCTTTTCCAGATTAAACAGAGGTATATTCAAATTAGCAGTTTTTCCATGGATGTATCAAAGACTTTTAATAAGATACCCTTTCTTATGTCTGTTACTGTTTCATTTTGTGTTAATTTTTATTTTGCTTGATTTAGTTCTGTGCAGTCAGAATAATATCATTACCTTAAAAAAAGGCATATAAAATATAAATTTTATCATTTATTTTATGAAGGAAATATTTTGTGCATTTTCCCCACCTTTGGTTTTACCACACTGGAGATGGAAACACAGCTTGCACTTACTACTTTGAGTACCATTTTCCCCCCACTTTTGGAGGTATACTTTCCAACAACACTATTATTTCCATGTCTTTCTTATCTACTCAGTCATTATATTTATCTGAAGCTGAAAGATAACCTGTCCTGATCGGAACTGAAATATAAAATATTTTCTTTTCCCTGAATTTAATATCCATATTTGATTAATTTCATCCATTTTTGTGCTTCACAGATGCAGAATTAGTCAGTTAATATTACTTTACTGCGGTTACATAATTATACTTTGCAAGGGATACTTATTATGGTACTGTAAATGAAATTTTGTCAGGAAAACTCCTAAATTTTTTGGGTTAGGGATAAAGTTTTCACATTTTTTAAAAACATATTTAAAATAATCTTAAAATCACTTCTGTCTTTTACTTGTCATTTTTTAAAGGTAAAAAGTATTCTTATTTATGACTTATTCTGTAGAAAACCAAGGTATACTCCTTACACTTTCTGACAAACTTCCATTGCCAAGGTCAAACTATAGTAAATTGAAAATATATTGTGAACCTTGAAAAATAGATTATTATTAAAATTCAAGTAACCTTCCAAAATGCAGGGGTATTATCACTCATCTCTATTATAAAACATTTTTGATTAACAGGTTAAAGTAAGATGAAATGAGAAGTTCAGAGGTGTAATCATGTAATTATTCCATGGTAGATGAGGTTTTGAAAGATTATGACTTTGTCTCACACATTTAGGTAGCTTATGTGTTGCAGAATGCCTCACTCTGCTGCAATTTGTGGTCCGTATTAAAGATCTTTGTGGGCTATTTCAGAGAGAAACAGCGTAAAAAATAATTTATCCAAACTCAGAATTATGGACTACTTAATTAAAGATGCTGAGTCCAAAGCAAATTTCATCACTTAATTACTCATTTTTCTGAGCTACACATTCAGACATTAGATATGCCCCAGAATGGTTATTTTAGGCTCCAAAATGGATAAATGCTCAGATTCCTACATTTAATACTTTAACAGACTTCACTTTAGATTTTATTTAGTAAAGTATATGGCTGACACAGTAATTAGCTACTTCCTTATGTCACTTTATTCTGTTCACCTACACTCAGATGAGGAAACTAAGTAAAATACCAATGTTTTTTGAGTTATTTTCCCCTTCATATAGGTGATAAAAAATAATAATCATAAAAAGTCACTCATTTAAAAATGTTGTTAAGAGTAACAAAACCAAGAAAAGAGAAAAGTCCTCTTTTAGTTTCTCTTGATACTGTGTTGTATAATTATATTTTTTAAAATAAAATCTAATTTTTATGATTATACTTTTTATGTAGCAATGTAACAATTGGAGTACCTTTTGATGTAGCTCTCATTTATTGCTTCATGCTCCTGAAAGCACATATACATACTCTATAAATTACTAATTATAGTGATTCAATACCAGGTCACAGGATTGGGCACCTATGACAATCCACAAGGGAACACAATGTAGTCAAGGACAGACTGATCTGTGGCCTCTTGCAAGAGCTCAACCTACACAAATTTGTGTCCCTGAACAGAATCCACCCCAGGACTTAAGAGAAGTGGCTGATATTGTCATAAATTCACTGCCTATAATATTTGAAACATCCTAGAGATCAGGGGACATCCTCATGACTGAAAAAGAACAAATGCCATTTACAATAAGGGCCCCAAAAAAGACCAGGGAAACTACAGGCCCACTAGTTTTACTTCATTCACTGGAAAAGTACTGTAAGGAGTCTTTTTAAAAACAATTCCACACCAAATTATTCAGGTGATAGAGAAAATGCAGCGCTGTTTTACTAAAGGCAAATTATGCCTAATTAACCTGATTTGTCAGGAGAGAATGGATATTGTTGACCTGGACTTCAGCAAAGTGTTCAACACTCCTTCCCACAGCCTTGTCCTGGACAAATTGACAGGATACAGATTGGATGGCTGGACAGTGATATGGGTGATAGACTGACAAAGTATGAGGTTCTGCATCTCAAATTAAAGGTGCAGAACCAAAGAGCCCAATGCAGGCTGGGTCTGTGTGTCTGGGGAGCAGCCTTGCTGAGAGGGACCTGGAGCTCTTGGTGAACTAGGTGAACAAAATTTAGCAACCAGGACAAATGAGATCATGGGCTACATCTGCAAGAATACTACTGGCAGGGAGAGAGAGACTCAGTGCTTGTCAGACCATAGCTAAATTACTGTCTCCAGTTCTGCTCTCCCCAATTCAAGAAAGATGAAGACAGAATTCAGAAAGTCCAAAGAAGGGCCAAGAAGATTAACAAAAGGCCGGAGTGTTCTCTGATGAAGAAAGACTCAACCAGGTACACCATTTCACCTCGTAGAAGAGAAACTTCAAGGGGAACCAGTACCTGAAGCTTTCCCACAAAGAGGATGTGGATCTCTCTTTTCACAAGGAATGGCATAGAGAGGACAATGGCCGATGGATATAATTTGTACTTGGAGAGGTTTCAGCTTGATAAAAGAAAGAAGTTAGTTATAGTAAGAAGACAGTCATTCACTTGGACAAATTCTCTTGGACATTCACTTGGACATTCCAAAGGATAATGCAGTCTCCAGCACTTTAAGTTTCAAAACACAACAGGACAGGGAGCTAGGTGACCTCATGTTGGCTCCTTTTCCAGTAAAATATTGTACCAAGGGTCTCTTGAGGTCCCTTCCAACCTAGGCTGTTCTATGATTCTATGATTCAATAAGGTAGAAACCAAAGAAACCCAGACTCTTCTAGAGCACACAAATTATTTCACTTAAGTGCTTATTTGTTACAATTAATCACATTGAAGACTTCTGGAGCCATTTCTCAGATTTGAGGGTTTGGGCAGTTTGTTGTGTTATTTTGAGGGGGTTTTTTTGTTGTTTTGCTTTGTTTTGTTCGTTTTTTTTGGCTTTTTTTTTTTTTTTGTGTGTGTGGTTTTTTTTTTGGTTTTTTTTTTTGGGGGGTTTTTTTTGGTTTTTTTTTTGTTTTTTGGGGGGATTTTTTTGGTTTTTTGGGGGTTTTTTTTTCTTTTTTGGTTGGTTGGTTGATTTTTTTTTTGTTTGTTTTATTTCAGGAGATAGCTGCTTTTGTGGTATTAAACTCCTTTAGACTTTTTATCTAGTGGATAAATAGGAGAATCCTAAAGGAACTTCTTAAGCTGACCACGTGTTTACTTTTGAAAGGCCAGACTGGCTATCAAGGTCTCATTAATATAAGTTATCTGGAAACACACTCCAAGACATTTAATGTCACTGAAAGGCCTTAGCCCCTCCGGGCTGCTGCTTTAAGGAGTATCACCCTATAACTTGTCCCATGTATCTGTGCCACTCCTGTGCATGTGTCTGATGCCTCAGGGTTTCCCAGGCAGACCTGCTTCTGCATGGGCAGATGGAGCCAGCCTGTCCTATTCTGCATGTAGAAACCATCAGCATCTGTGTTTGCTCAGCTCTCAGGCTGAATATCACCCATAGGAACATACGCCCCACCAACCTCAGGTTTACTAAGTAATTTATTTATGTATGTATGTGTTTTTCCTTTCTCTAGGCCTTTGACTGGTAAAATTTCCATAGTCTTGTTTCAATTTTACATTATTAGAACTAAGCATGCAAATTTAATATACAGCACATGTTGTAAGAGTAGTACCTGAAGACCATAATTACTGAGGAATATTTATTATTTACTTCTATTCATATCTTTAGGCTTAAAAAACAATAAATACGTTATGTTGATAGTAATGGCTGATGTGATTACATGGAGAAGATAGTATAATACTGAATAGAATTAGAAAGATGATTAATTTTCTTTAAAAACAGCTTTAAGAGACTTTTTCTTCTGGGTTTATGTTATATTTTCTTTTTTTTTTATTTTCATGATGAAACGAGGGAAAAATCTGAGATGGTGTATTGAACAGGTGCTGTGAAAAATGAAATCAAAATATGTAATGCTATTTAATAAATAGGAAACAGTGTTACTTTGAGATTTGCCAGATGTTCCTGATACATTTAATTTAACAAATTCTGTTACAGTGGATGCCTGTGGTATTAAGCTTTGGAGAATCACAGTATTTGCCATAGTCCAGTCCCTTAGGTGAGTATTTAAAGGAGAACCAAAGGGAAAAAGAAAATATTAGATCCAATATGACATACAGAACAATAATAAAAAAATAATCACTAGTAAGATATCGAGAAGATGAAGGATAGAAGATGATAGAATAAGGTAATGACTGAACAAAAGTTTCAAGAATGTCTTTGGTGACAGCACAAAAGGTATATTGCTTAAAAACTCTCTAACGGGAACTGTACATCTGTTCATCTGTGCACATGCACATGCTTGCTGGGGCAAGAATAATGTCCCATAGATCTGATTTGCATCTTTTTAATCACTTTGAATACAATTTAAAGATTACTGGGAAAATAAATACGTTATCACCATAATCATTTTGTCCTTTGTTTTAATGCAACATTGCTAATGTTTAAATGCTAATATACCTGAAAATACAATATGAAATTTTATTGAATGCATCTTGCAATAGTACTGTTATTTACTCTTACAATGGCTAAATACACACTAAATAGTTCATCAATGTATTTGAAAAACAACACAACTTTGTATTTTTTTTCAAGTCTTTATTCAATGAGTTTCAAACTTACAGGGAACAATCAAGTTATGAATGCAGACAATAAGGGCTTTCACAACAGACACAGATCAAAACACTTTCATGGAAATTTTATCCAGTTAATAGCTAGCAAGCAACCTGAAATAAGATCCATTCAAGATCTATTGCAATTTGTGTTACATCAGTGTTAGTAATGTTCATTCTCTCTATTTAATCAGATATGTATTACCTCTACCTACACAACTTTTTGTTTTATTATTCTTCAGTTTAATGTGAATTTAAACCACACTTGGAAATGTTCGGTGACATTTACATTATTGCACTTGGTTTCTTGAAACAGAAAGTTACCTCACAATAAGATTCATAGAGCAATGATCCAGAATCAGATATTCACATTAAAGTTTAAAGGAGTTAAGAGCAAATTATATGTTCTTTTCCGTATTTTATTTTAAAGGGAGACCTTCAGCTGATGGAAAAAACATAAAATGCAATTTGCCAATAATGTTTAGAATGGAATATATATTCAGCATGGAAGGAATAAATACAGAAAAGAAGAATTTTAAAAACACAGTTACCTTCATAAAACTCATGTATTTTTTTCCTACTTTGATGACACTTCATAAGTATTTTTTGTTCATGTTTTTGTTGCATAAATAGTTTTAATAAATACCTTCAAAAATTCTTCATCACCTTACATCTCAGTAAAATTAAAAAATGTTATTTAATCATTGGGTAAGGTATTTTTGTATGTATTAATATTGTACTGTTGCTAAAATTTGCATTCTTTATCCAAAAATAAAGTGCTCAAATCAATCTAAAGGCAGTTAGTGAAAAGTTAACAAGTGCTACAATATGATTATTTGTTTATTTATTTATTTATTCTGAAGAGCTCAAAATTCAGGTCAGAAACAGCTCGAACACAAGCTCCTGGTGTTATGGAAAATCAAGTCATGTCTGAATGCAATTAGTAATTCAATTGAAAGCATTGGATTGACTTTTTCTCATTTCAACTACCCTCTTATTCCTGATGGAAAGTTCTTTTCTTGACATAGATGAATTTTCCTTCAAATATCTTTGAAATATAGGACTATTATGTAAATCCAAAGTAATAAAGAAGACAGAAGATGCTAGGAAAACATTTAGCACAAAGCCAGCTATGGAAATGTATGTGAAAATGTATA
The DNA here is from genome assembly GCA_013400215.1 of Cisticola juncidis. Lineage (NCBI taxonomy): Eukaryota > Metazoa > Chordata > Aves > Passeriformes > Cisticolidae > Cisticola > Cisticola juncidis. The sequence goes on from VXBR01008125.1 coordinate 50,407, forward strand.
TATGAATGATTTATGTTTTAAGTGAGAGAGGAAAAAGAAGAACTTCTCTGAAAACCTTAGGTATTCATCATTTCATGTAATATTTCTAATATCAGCTGGCAAGAGTGATATTGATTTCTGCCACTAAAATCGCAAATACAACTGCAAATCACTGTATAACTAATAAGACAAACGTATTTTGGTGTACATCTTGAAAGCCTTGCAAATTATTAAAAAAATTTATGATAAAAATTAAAGCAGTAAACAGAATTTTTTTTCCGCAAATACATCACTGTATGCATCTTTTAATAATACACAAGGGAAATCTCCAGAGGGCAGATGATGCAAGTTTGTCTTGATTAGTTTTTATAATGCATATGTAACAACTTCAGAAAACCAATAAAGGTTAAATACATGTATATTGCTAGAACGTTGAAGAACTTCAGCCAGATGTTTTTCAACATTTCTTCATGAAAAGACAGGAAGAAAATATTTAATTTGCAAATTTTTGTAGTATTCCTTGAAATTTGAAAGAAAAAAAAAATCTACTTTCACTCCTATTCAAACAAGTAAACTCCAATTATTTTCTGACTATACAGGAGATAGTTTTGAGCGTGCAGGATTCGCTTTCATTCATATTTCTTCCATCACAGAAACTTGAATGTAATGTTTATAAATAGATCTGAGGAAAGAAAGTTCTCTGGAATTCGCTTACACCTTTTTTAAACAGTTAAAACTGTAAAACCAGAGGAAAGTAACTGTTCCTCAATAAAAACTTTCAAGTACTTCCACTATTCAGATTATTTTTCTGAAATGCTACTTACTTGCAGATTTGTTGTTTTCAACTTTGTTTCTTTTATCTTATCTTTTAACTTCAGCTTTTACTCCTAAATTCAAGAAAACTTGTTTGACACTAACAATGAAGATGAAGCAGCAGTCAGCAGATGTGGTCAGCTCATCAAGTAAGAGGAATTCCAAGGCAGAACAAGCTCTCCCCTGAAGGGACCGTGACCCATGGATAGGACCTTGCTTGAGCTGGTACACCTCTGAAATTACTGCAGCCTGTGGAGAACCAATCCTGGAGTACAGGAAAAATATAAAGAGGAAGAAGACAAAAAAATAAACTACTCTGTCCTGATCCCAACCCACTGTGCTGCAGAGGCTGAGAGAGTTGTTTGCAGTGAAGCAGAACCTGGGAGTGAGGCTAAACCTAGAAAAGGGGCAAAAAAGGTGTTTTATTGTTTGTCTTCTTTTGTTTCCCAATACTCAAACCACTAATTATTTTTGCTAATTGATAATAAATTAAATTATTTTTCTCTTTTGCCCATAACACCAATTGCTAAGTGTTCTCTCTGTTTTATCTCTGGCCACGTGGTTTTTCATTCATGACAGTTTCCTGTTGAGGAGGGCAGGTGGGAGAGTGGCTGGATGCAATACTTCAGTGGAAATTTGAGCTTGCAATGAGTGAGACTGAGCTGATGAAGTAGGGAGAGTGAAAATCAGTTCCCCAAAACCTCACACAAATGTCATTAGGAAAAAGACTAAAAGTCAAAACAAATGCAAATCAGGAGTTCACTGTGTAAAAGAAGCAAGAGCGATGAGGCTTATAAAAATTAATAAGACCATAAGAACACAAGACATTTTGATACCAAGCTCAAAAGAAGAAAGATACTGAGATACAGAGGTGAAAAAACAGGGCAGGGTATGCTCAGTCTCTGAATCTTTTCTTTTAGTAGGATTCTTCATGATTTCCATATCAGTGACCTTTTATAAGCCTTTAAGTTACGCTTGTATTTTACGGAAGATAAAGATGAGGACCGTGCTCCAGCCCGATAAATATCACTTTATCATTACTGCTGGGAGGCCAGAGACATTACACTGGCACCACAAGGTCTCAGGATTGGCCTGTGCTTGTACTGGACTCAGCTGGTTCCAGCCTGTAGCAGTTTCCATGTACTGTATATCGTATGATAGTAAGGATGGGATAGTATATTTTTTGTATCACATTCTATCTCTGGTTAATAACAGTGCAGCAATGACCCCAGGCTGATTCTACTTTGCACCTTTAGATGGATATCATGGGAAGGAAATTATTGTTGCAGGAAGAATTGTTTAAAAAAAAAAAAGCAAGTTGACCAAAAGACTTAGGAAGAAGACTCCACTAATGTGGGCAAAAAAATTCCTCCCAGCAAGGAAATGGTAGTGCTGCTGAATTAGAAGTTCCTGCATCTACCCCACTTCCTGAGGACGATCAAAAGTGCTGACTTTAGGACCAGGAGGGACTATGGAAGAATAAAGGTACTACTCCAAAAAAGAGGAAGATATTGAGAAAGTTCTGACAGTAATTTTTGCCTTTTTTATAAGACTTGTTCTATACTAATTAGACAAATCTAGACAATTAGACAATTAGAGAATTCTAGAGCATTAAAATAATTATTTTACTATCCACTTAAAAAAAAATGTGTAGCAAAACCCCTTTTACCCATAAGCTTATTTTGAGATTCTTAAGGTAACGAAATCCACCAGTATATTGTTCATGGTGTATAAAATCTCTGTCATACAAAGAAACATACAAATCAACCCTCTGAAAGCATGGTTATTTTATTAGGAGATCACAACAAGTTTCTATAAACCTTTACATGTGTATATGTATGTTTTTGTATACATATATCTGTAAAAACTGGACTTTTTTTCCTCCAAGGGAAAAATTAACTCTTCCATGTTGTTATGACTAGGTCACATATTAAACACAGAAAAGCTACTAAAATTGTATTTCTTATTTTCATTTTTAATGTAAAATGATCTATATTAATCTTATTTATTATGCGCAGTTATTTACAGCTTTATTTTATGAACTAGACTGCATTACAGTTACAGACAAATAGTGGTTTAGTAAGGGTTCTGTCAATAACTGAATGTTTGGAACTGTCCATGGGAAATTATTACTGATTATTGAAAGCAGACTATTGCATTTTACTCTCCCAGTGGATTTCTGAGCCTGTGGAATTTGTTTTTCTTTCATGAAAAAACAAGGTGATTTGGAAATTCCAAAATCTGTTTTTATTACTTAATGTCTAGGATCTTCTAGTTTTAAATATACAGTCTGTGAAAAATAATTGATCCTTCTGGAAAAAGTAAGTTCCTTGAAATGAAACTAAAGTTTTAGTTCAAATTTTGAGACTGAATTTTCAGAATCTGTCATAGCCGTATGTATTATATCATTATACCTAATTTTGTAAATATGTACGGAGTTTATAATTCAAGATGCAAATTTTTTAAAGTGCAATAATTACAAAAATTTTTTTCCTCTTCTGATCACTTTTTTTTTAAATCTTTGTTTATTTCTGAAATATTTAGATGGGGGATTTAAATAATATAATATGCTTTAGAGGCTTAGCTAGGTTTTCTGAGAGCCAGATTGTTTAATGTTTTCCTATCTGAAAGTAAGTGAGCAAACACTCAAAATTATAGAGAACTGTTCAAAAAAACCAGAAGACCTGATTATGATTTGGAAGATTTGAAAGAGGACAGGGGATAGAAGGCTTCATGAAGTTCATTACATGCATTGAGCAGCAGTACAAATAAGAATATTTCAAGTGTTCTTAAACTAAAAAAGATACATTTTTAAAGGAAATAGATTTTCTATCAAGTTCTCATTTAAACACTAATATTTTCAGTCTTTATTGTTAATAAGATATTCTCTGCCAAGAAAAGGGAAAAAGGTATTAGAGATTATTTGGCTAAATCCAAGACCTTCCTGCACAGTCATGAACTCAGTGGGATTTTCTAGATATGAAGGCATTCCTTTTCTGTTTCAGTGGTATCAGTAACTATCAGTGACTTGATATATTTTATCTTGTTCTTTTCCCAAGTATTTTTTATATTATGCCATTTAGCATCTCCAGTGCATGGTACATACTACATTAGTCAGATTTTGACTACAGTTAGAAGACTGTATTGACATATGACATGTAGCTAATATTTCAAATTTGGGTAATTTTAATTCTTCATAATTTTAAATTATAATTTATGACATCCAAGACCCCATTTTAAGTGCTGTTGTTTTAAATATTTTCCACAGAGTGTTTTTGCATCATTCCATTTCCTTCTTTCTCCTTCAGTGACAATGTCACAGGTTTTCTCCTTCAAATTTAATCTCTTTTGTCTTTTAGGCAAAGATAAAGCAATCTTTACTGGTGATCAATTACTAATCACAGAATAAAATCTAAAGGGTTGACTTTACAATAAGGACATTGCCAGCTTTTATTGCTTGTGTCTAAAGCAAACCTGTGGAAACAAGGAATAAAAGGCACATTCTGTTACAAGTCCAAAAGAGCAAGCACATAATGAATAGATCAATAAAACAATCAATAGACTCAGAAAAGGATGAAATAGAGGGTAGGTTAGTCTCACAATTAGTAAGCAGATGACAGTTCATAACAGCATCTCTTAACAAAACAAAGTCACTTTTCTGTATATTTTGTGAAGAAACAAATCTGATAGCTGAATGAACATAAAGAGAGTAAAAATAACGGCTTAAGTGACTGAGGACATGGGATAAGAATATTTAAAGTGGAGTAAACACACAGATGATACTTGAGATAAAAAGTAACTTTTATAATATTGAGGGGAAGCACAGTGGAGAATATTTAATCTGATTTTATCACGATAAAATTTGTGAAAAAAAAAAAGATCGTTCTAGAAAACTGAGCATACTCAGCAGATCAAATATGAAAAAGTAGCTCCACAAATTAAATCAAATTCCAGCTAATTTAGGGGGAAAATTCTACCATTTTTAAACACTTTTTTTCTTATATACAGCTTGCACATTATTATAGATTGAATCCCTGAACTCTTGTGGTTTGGTTTGTTTTTTTCAAACATGCGTTCAATACTAAATGTACTTATTCATACATCATACAAGTATTTTCAGAGTGATTTGCCATTATCAGTAGGATTTTATACCCATGCTGCATTGTACTTCCTTCTTTAAAAAAAATTTTTTTTCTTTTGTAATTGTTATCATAGCTCTCTAACTCTTGGAGAATCTTTTTATTCTTAATCATAAAAGGAAAACAATTTGTTTTACATACAGTGAAACTGATACAGCAGAAAATTTTGATTTGATGTTTTTTATGTCAATAAAAAACATGGATCATGGTGGAATAGCACCACACTACCTCTATTCAATGAAGCAGCTTTTCTATGAAAGAGCATAATACATCAGAAAGAAATATTTCTGTCAGCTGCATGGCTCCATTCTTTCTATTCCAAAGAAAACTTTCATTTATATTGCTCATCCCTCAAACATAGCACTCTCATGGCTCACATCTCTGTATATAGTGCATTAATTCTGCAGATATTAGACTCTCTTATAAACCAGTACTCTCCCTGTTGTGTCCAACTGTATGAATTTGCCTTCTTTTTGGCTTCTTTGCTCTGCCATCATTCTACTTGTATTGTTTGCTCTCTGTATTTCTGGCCTTTACACTTCCTTATTTTCCTGAAGAGAAAGGTTAGTCAACACTGCAGGTAATTTTAGATTCATTTTTTGAAACCTCAGACCCCATATTCCCAAACTGGTATTACAATTATCTCAAGTCAGCAGTACATGGCAGAATGTGTAGCTTGCTGTATACTTTGTTCAGTGCCTGTAGTCAGACAAATTTCCAGTGCTTGCTGTGTGCCCCTGTCAATAACTGCAGGCAGGCAGAGTCAGAATATATGTGCAGGTTTTGGCTGGGGGAGAGTTAATTTTCTTCACAGTGGCTGATATGAGTCCGTGTTTTGGACTTACCTGAACACAAGATTGATAATACAGAGATGTATTTGTTATTTCTGAGCAAGTATTATGCAGACCCAAGGTCTTTTCTGCTTTCCCTAGTGCCACACCAGCAAAGGGCGGGCTGGGGGTGGTGGGAGGAGATACATCTGGGACAGGTGACCCCAATTGACCAAAGGGATATTCCAGACTATGTGACATCATGTTCAATATATAAAATGAGGAAAGAAGGAAGCAGGGGGGATGTTTGGAGTGATGATATTTATCTTGCCAAGTCACCATTACCTGTGATGGGTCTCTGCTTTCCTGACAATGGCTGAACACCTTTCTGCCCATGGGAAGTGGTGAATTAATTCCTTGCATTGCTCTGCATGTGTGCTGCTTTTGCTCTTCTTATTAGACTGTCTTTATCTCAGCCAGTGATGAGTTTTGTGTCTTTACCCTTCTGGTTCTCTCCCCTGCGCCCTCCTACTAGTGTGGGAGTGAGCAAGTGGCTGCATGGGGCTTGGTTGCTGGCTCACGTTAAACCATGAGAATATATTATACTTTTTCCTTTGTGTATTCATGTTTATCTTTAAACTCATATATAGCTTAGGGTTTAGATAACCACAGATGTGCCAAGTGCTCAGTGTTTCTTCCTTTTCAACTTCCTTTTGAACAAGACTGTCAGAACTTCACAACTTTAGGATGGGACTGAATATTAAGAAACATTGCTCTTCTCTCTAATGTGTCATGGTATTTGAATTCTATCAGAAAACAAACAAAAAATACTCAATAAAACCCAGCTCTATAGAGCCCCCAAATTCAGATGTAGATTTCCAGTAAAACTGAGTATAGTGTAGAATGGAGACAATTAGTAGATAAATGTTTTCAATCTGTTTAGAGCTCTGCAGATGTACCAAAGGAAACCAAACTGAGAACATGAGCAAAACCTGGAAGATATAGGATAAGTTTTCCACAATATAGAGAAATATTTTGAGAAATATGTCCTGACTATAACTGTGTGAAGCTTTTGGAGAAGCCACATTTTCTGCACATTCCAGATCTCATCAGACACCATTGGTTCTACTGCTTTTACCAATGGAAGTGGTCACACAAAAGAACGTGCAGAGCTCACCATGGCTCCCTTCCAGCTGTTTCTGGCCATGACCATGTTCCATACTGTTCCACAGTGATGCCTTGCTTTATGGTGTCATGGCAGCTCCTACTTCTCAACAGATTTATTTCTTCAGTCCCACAGTCATTAAAAAAGGACCCGTGAACCAATTTTAACTAAAGGAGAACTTAAACTCACCGTCACCATATGTTATTAGACTGTCTATGTGCTGAAGAAAAAGCCACTACAGTATCTTGAACAAATATTTGTTTTAAAAAAGGATATGCTTTTAATGAGTTTCACTGGAAAATGACTCAGTCTTCCCATTTCAGGTTTCAGTATACTGTGATTTGACAGCCATTACATATAAATACCGAATTCCATACTTGCTACAAGTAGATAAATCTTCCTGTTGAGGCTTTTAACTCATCCTGCCCTGTCCAGCCACATGTATGTAAAAATGAGGTGCCTAATTTAGAAATTTAGGTTCATTTCACAGCTGAAATTAAATTGCAAACTAGAAACCTGAGTTAGGCAAAGTAGATCCCTTAGTAGAATTCATTAAATTAATGTTCACAAGTTATGCTTTTTTCTTTAGGAATCTCATAAAGATTGAATTATTCTTCTGGCTGAATATGAGACAGCTGAGCCCAGGTGGCCAAGAAGGCCAATGGCATCCTGGCCTGTGTCAGCAACAGTGTGGCCAGATTCAATGTAAAGATCACCTGTTTGCTCCAATCACTTAGTTACTGTTTTTAACTCTGCAGAGAGACAACTTTAAATGAAAATACCAAAAGTGTTGTTTTTCTATTTTGTATTTCAGTTTAACTGAACTTAGATCCAGTTCAGGCTATGACTTAAATCATCTGATATTTTTTATATCTAATGTTGAATATTGCTTTATACATATGCAAAATCAGTAGATTGTGCTTGAACAGGCATACATAACTGTATGAATGTAAGTGAGCATATATTTACATTTAGATTTACATTGTTATGGTAGAAATGATAGTGCTTTCTGAGGCTTTACAGTCCATTTCCACCACCTGCCCTTTTCAAACATGTGCCTGCTCCTTGGAGAATAAACCTAGTATTAGCAACAGTAATATTCATGTTTGCTTTAATTGCTAAACTAGCTTTTTAATCAGGTCTTAAATGTATACAGACCTTCAGATTTCTCAGGGGGTGCTACTAAAGTGATACTCTCTGATTACATTATATTCTTAGCAATTTGACAGAATGGTATTAAATCTGTGATTGTTAAATTGTTTAAGCAGCTATTGTTCTTATTTTTCTTCCATTATAATTTTTCATGCATTTTTCCTTAAAAGTTTTTTTTCTTTTGGTAACCAAGGAAATACTGTAGTCCTTCAAGAAACTACTGATTTAGAACAGACAGGTATTTCATGGAGGACAATGCCAACAACACTATCTAACTATATAATTTAATACGAGGTACCTAGTATAAAGATACGAGTACCCTAGAAGTCCGTGAGAGGGAAAAAAAAAACCCAACCAAAACCCACAAATAAAAACAAAACAAACAAAACCATGATATTTGATCTATGAATACAGAAACAGTACCTTCTAAATTTTCCTGGAAATAATGCAGTTGATTCCATTTAGCTTTCATGACAGATTTATTAGCATTATGCACACATCAGAATTAATCATAACCTTGAAATTTTTATTTGTATATAAATATATACAAATTTACAGTTCCAGAGCTACTGGATATCACTAACTAGAAAAACACCAAATTATAGATATTTTGGTAAAATTGCAAATAGTTTTGACAACAGGATTTTTATACATGAAGTATGAATGTGTTTGTCTAAATGATCAGCCGTTTTTTCCAGATACAGCTGTCACAATTTCAGCACAGTAGATTCTGTTTTGCTATATATTATCTCGATGTTTGAAAGTCCCACCACCCCTTGCTCTCGGAAAATTTACTCCATCCCAGCCAAAACCAGCACAGTTTGCCAACGTCATTAACTCTTTTTAATCTGTAGTGCAAATAAGAATATAAAGAAGCTTAAATTGCCAATTATTTTGTTTATTTGTGTTTTCCCTGGAGCACTTTATACCAAGCATGCTTGTGAGAGTAATTGCTAAGTTACACATACTTTCTTAGTCTTGAAAGACAACTAAGCTGAATGATTCCCTTTATGTGGATAAATTTCAGCTAATGGAACCCCAGCTAAAGGACTCATTATAATAAGAATTAAGCCACAATATCCTTCTAAGGAAAAATAACCAATCAACCAAGCAAACAAAAAAACTCACCAAGACAAGAAGAAATCTAGACTAAGGAAAGAAATTATATCATTATAGCTTTGCAATAAAAATAGCTCTGCACTCATTCTGTTTCCTGTTTACTACCATCTCATTTCAGAGTAACTATCAGTAAAGTTCGCATCAATGCCAGCAACTTGTATTCAGCATCAAGGACAATGTCAGGAACTGCAGAGATGATACCCAGTAAAATAACAGACTGAGACATGAATCTATAGAGATGGATCTGTAAAAAATACCTGTACAATGACTTACTAAAAGCTGAGTTGACAAACAGTATGTTACAGACAAACCTTCCTTACAAAGGGGAGTCATTCCATAGGGTAGAAATGGCATACAGGAGGCATTATTTTTCTTTCTTTCATTCTTTCGTTCTTTCTTGCTTGCTTGCTTGCTTGCTTTCTTGCTTGCTCTGCTTTCCTCCTTCCTTTCTCTCTTCCTTTCTTCCTTTCTTCCTTCCTTTCTTTCTTTCTTTCTTGTCTGATTATCCCCAGCCATCCATTTCTAACATATATATACATATTTACATTTATATACTTACATTTATATGAATCCATTCTACTGTATTATCTAATTCTCAACGTTTATATAAAACACTAAAATATAATCTTTACTAATCTTGTTTACAAAGTTCATGATTCTATTTAATTGAAGAAGTAATGACTCCTTTTTCATACAGCCTATACAAAAGAAAACTTTTCCTAAAATACTTCTGAGATGTATCCTAGATGTCTGTCTGATGAACTGTATCATGGACTCTGAATCCCCTTGGAGTTGTTAACTAATAGCAAAAAGATTATAGAAGAATTCAGATAAATTTCTGCTTACATCAAACCCAACACTTCATTCAAGGTTGTAAATACAAAATGTAATAGGAAGAAACAGTATCCCAATATCTAATACTTTGGCTTCTAGTATCTAATATATAGCAACAACTTGTTGTTGTTGTTGTTGTTTTGTCATAATTATTGAACGTAGGGCCTGGCAAAAATTCAAAACTGTGCATTGGAAAGTCATGGTCTCTTTTACATGCCTCTTGTCCTCACTAAACGCAATTATTTCTTTTTCATTCAAAGAACAGCTTCAGAAGATGGAATAGTTCAAAAATTCAAAACCTACCTAACAATACTATTCAAGAAGAGTAGTATCCAAGGCAGAGAACTGTTTCATCCTGAGAGAAATGTGGAACAAATAATTTCAGCAAAAAAAACCCTGAATGTGAAAAACCTGAAAAACCTTTCTACGTCTGAGCTAATAGCTTTGTGAGTATATTCACAGGCTTTCCAGAATTTTACCTATGCTGTAGGTAAATGTGGGTGGCTAAACAGAGACAGTAGTAACATTTTATATCTCTTTGGTAGGAATGAAATTATGAGTTAGTATTTCTGCTTTCAGTTACAAAATTGTAAAAAGAGAAGAAAAATCTTGCCCAATTGCAATTTTAGCTATTGCCTTGATATAATTATTTTTAGTGGCTTCTAGTAAAATTTTTTTGACATTAAGGTAGTTTAAAAAATTACTTTTCTCAAAGTGTATACTTAGATCTATGCAGGTAGATTAGAAGACTGTTTCCATTGTAAAAACTATAGTTTAATCAACATTGATCTCTGTGTGACCCAGTGTTCATACAACTATAATTGATAGCAAAATGGAGAAGGGAAGAGCAAGGAGAAGGGGAAGAGGAAGAGGAAAGAAAATATGTGGATTTCATCTTTAATATCTTACATGGAAGAAGTGAGATATAAGATCATTCAATCTGGGTTTTATTCCTGTGAATTGTTTCTAATTAATGCATCTTTATTAGTCACAGAAGAAGTGGAGTGACACAGAATAATATTAGAGTTGTTTTTCTCCTCAAAATACTTTCAATTAAATGTTATCTTCTAATGGACAAGGAGCTATCATTTAATATACCTAAGGAGTAACTACAGATACTTCTTTGTAATATCTATAGAGTATAGCACTAAATAGTATAACCCATAAAAGTTTTCTACTTCTAAGTTTATTGAAGAAAACAGGATACGTGGATTTTGTTAGAATAAAGCATTGACTAAATCTACAATATTTTTCACTTTTTAACTACTTTTTATTAAAATAATTTTCTTGAAAAAAATGTGCTAAATAGATCAACCTTTAGACTTTGATAGGCTAAGTACTGCCACTGAGCACATTAGATTGATATTTATTCATGTAACCTAATAATTGAAATTAAATTCTATTCTGACAGTTGTTGAAAATACTTAAATCAGTCATTGTTCATTCCTCTTATTTATCATTCATGGGATGCTTATACTTGGATATTTCTAGAAATAATACAAAAATGTTGGAGCTTTCCTAGGGGGCCATCTTCTCTTCCTTCCCCCCCCCCCCGCCCTTAAGTGAAAAATCCAGGTTTTATTGGCTGTTTTCCCTTGTATTGAAAGTTTGACTAATTTAATCTGACAATGGAAACATAAGCCATGAGAAATTAATAGTACTATTCTCAATTTCTTTATAATGTTGATTAAAATAAACACAGATAGATTTTTATCAGTAGAAGAATATTTTTGATGATCACCGAAGTTAACAAAATTTTAACGTATCATTAAATGTTATGTTAAAGCGAGCGAAGATAATTAGCATGCACAGGCCTAGAAGACCAAATCAATGTTGGTAAATAGTTCACGCTTTTTAAAAATCCCCCTCCAGAATGGATGGTGTGTGAAGAGGAAAAGACCTTTCTGTGCACATTGTGCACATTGCTCAGAAGAGGTATTCAGGCTGAACCTTGTGGTACTGCTCTCTGGAATATTATGTGATACTGCGTAGATTTCACACAAGGAGAGCATCAAGGCCATTGAACTGGAAAGAAATGAAATAGCAACACGTTCTTGGTCACAGTCCTGCGATCTGCTGTCCAGCTTGGCTGCTTACTGCTGCATCTCTTCTTCATAAGCATTGTCCTTGGTTTAGCTCTTCTCACTGACCCATGTCTCTAAAAAACAGATACACAAATGAGCTACATACTTTTGACCCATCTCCTACTCTTCACATCCCTCTTGCACAGTCAGAAGTATCCCCTAATCTTTTGCCTTAAAAGGATTCAAACAAGACTTGTCAGAATAAAAGAAATCAGTGATCTGTAGAAGGATTGGTTATACATCCTGGAAGTCTGCAATTGCCTAAACGAATTGAGTAAAGAATAAAATTACACACATTAACTCCCTAATGGTCTTTGAATTAACAAAATTTTGGCAAGAGTATTAAAAATTAACCCTAAATTAAAATATATCTATATATACTATTGATGATCCTCAATTTTTAAAGAGAGTTAAAACTCCCTAGAAAGAAGAGTACTTTGTCTCATTTTAAAACTGAAGAAAGACAATAGGAAACTCAAGACCAAAAGTGATACAATTGTGTGAGATTTTAAAAAGTAAAGTCGTTCATGAGATTATAATATTACATTTTGGTTTTATGCTATGTAGATAAATACATAAACTTAAATTCTATGTGAATATTCCTCTGCCCTTGTACTCCATACATTCTATGTTTGGTTCATTACTTGGTTCATTTTACATGTGTTTATCAGTAGTTAAATAGGCTATTAAAAATACTGGGTTACCTCCCCTCCCTCTCCGCTCCCTCCCTGCTCTCTAAACAATAAATTGAACCTTGAATAAATAATTCAGATTACTTCTATAAAGCCTTGTTTGTTTGCTTGTGGTCTGATTTAGGCTTTACTCATTAAAGCTAATGTTAGTGCACCTTCAACACCCTCAAATGTGCTTTACCTTTATCAGAAGACACTGTTGATGGAATGTAGTTTTATGGTAGCTATAATACCACTCCATAAAAAGAAGATCTATTCTGACTAACTTCAGCATCTGACTTCCTCTAAAATAGCTAGCATCCTGGATGAAATTTGTTTAATCTCTAGGATGTCACAAAAGGATGGCAATTTATCTCAGTCCAAATGAATACCCTAAGTAGATCAGATGAAGTAGCCCCTGGAGAGGGCTATAAAAATTCTATGTTGATAGTTAAGACCATATATAGATACCTATATTTTAAAGCTAGCTGTCTTAGAGCTTTGAGGTTTGTTGATACAACTTTCACCTCTGGTATTTTCCCTTTTAATAGATGCTTAAAATGAGAAATGTTTTCACTCTGAAAATCTTCAAAAGTACTTATTTTCATTTACTACATAGGGAATGCAGGCACTCACTTTCAGAAGATGCATCTCTTCTACCTTAAATATTTAAGGGGGACTTGATAATATAATGTTTCCTCTGTGCGTGTGTGTGCATATTTTTTGTGTGTGCACCTGAATTAAAAGTGGCTAAGAATTTCAGTATTTGCTTGTACATTTAACAATCTGTAAGAAGAATAACCTACAACAAAACACAAAATTTTCACTAAACACGAAAGCCTTACATAATCAATATTTTTAATTAGTTTTCAAAAGCCAAATAAACAAACAAGATTAACTTATTATAAGTGAAATTAACAGTGTGAATTCCTATGACTATATTTTAAAGCTGTTGTGATTCTGTTCTCTTAATATCTATGGCATATAGAACAATGAACTAACAGCCTATTGTTTTTCATTAAGCCAAAGGAGGGGCAGGGCTGGAAATTATATTTTCAGGTAGAGAAAAAGTTTCAAGAATACTGAAAGATACTGTGACATCTTGAACCTGGAAAATGAATGTGCAACAGCAGTAACATAATACTAAGAAGGCTTATTTCAGAGATTATTGAATTTAGTGATAATTTGAATATGTTTGATTAATTAATTTAATTAAATTGCAGTCTTTTCTCCTCTTATAATCTTGAAACTCCTGCTCTGAAATGCAGTTGATTTCCTTTCCTAATACTTTCCAATATCCTCTTAAATGGTACCAAATGTTTGGTCTCAATTAAAAGAGAATGAGTATGTATATGAGCACGGTTTGTAAAAGAGTGGATGCAGCCAGAGTGGTGCCCTGCCATGATAATTTTGGCATTACTTTTCTAGTCTAACTGTCCCTGGAGCTGGGGGCTCTGTGGGTCTCTGAATCCTAACCCTAGCCCTAGCCCTTACCCTAACCCTAGCCCCAGTGCATTCTTGATGCTGCATCTGAGGTCCCCATTAGCACAGTCCAGATTGGAAAAGTGTTGATGCAGTCATGTTGTCACTATGTCCTGTCACAGCAGGGCACCAATATTGTTACTTCCACATGTTTCCAATTATGATCACTCAGAATGATGGGAAACTCATTTAAATGAGGAAAGATACCTTTAAATTTAGGATTTTTGTCATGGTTCAAAGAGCCAAAGAGCCTTATAACAAAGATCTTTGGCTGTTGTTGGCAAGATGTGAGCTGTTGTCATCTTTCAGTTGCCTCACTCTGTTGCTTCAATAAAGCTCATGGAAGCATCTCCTGGCAGTCCCATCCTGTTATTTGTAAATATTTAATATCCAGCAAGTAATGTGTATGTCTATTGCATATAGGTAAAGCCGTATAAAATAAGGGCCTTGCTACCCTTGTAAAATCACGGCTCAGGCCTGCTGCTTCAGCTAGGTAGATGAGGACTATGGGAAAGTGACTCAGCTGAGTTAGAAGTAGAAAAACAAGTTATGTAACAATTATGTGTTCATCTCGTGGTGTGTGGTGGTTGGTTGGATTGTGTTTGTTATGATTTAAAACTACGTAACAGATAATGGGGTAACTGCTTAGATGAGGCCAGGTTTTTGACATAAAGGAGCATTGCTTTGCACCTGCCCAGGGACTCTGTGTCGCTTTGCTTCATACGTATGCCCTGCCATGATCCACTTGGCACACCTTTTCCAGCCTCTGTGTCTCTGCAGCTGTACTCTCTGTGTCTTTCTGAACCCTAACCTTAGCCCTAACCCTTACCCTGACCCTAACCCTTACCCTAACCCTAATGTATTATTGGTTCTGCAGTTTGGTTCCCAGTCAGAATGGGTGTCCCAGACTGGGAAGTAGAGGCAGACTGCTCAGATGGGGAAGGGCTGATCTGAGATGAAGCAGTTGCATCCCTTTTGAGTTTCCTTGCTATTTCTCAGCTGTTTAGATCAAGAATGTGCATCTGCTTCTCTCTTCTTAAGATAAAACAGGTGGCCTAATCCAAGTTTTTAATATGTTCACAGTAACGAGTGACACAGCAGTCACAATTGTGACAATTGTCCACTGTCCTAGTGCTGGGCCAAGGTGTCCTCTGATTGTCACTTTGATGCCCTGTTCTACATTCTTTTGGCTCTTCCCTGGATCCTCCTCCACCATCCCTGGACTCTCCTGTGTTCAGAGCCACTCCATCCGTGTGTCTGCAGTAGTACCTCTGCAAGCTCCTTACCATGTGTCTCACTAAGACCCTCTCTACCACATGCCTCCACAAGAGTCTGATTTTGTGATTTTCTTTATCCCTGGGATAAAACCTATCTCTCCTCAGTCAGAGTCTTCAATTAAAATCTTAATTTCACTCTGCCGAGTGGTAGTCTTCTGCTTTATTACTGACTATCAGTGTCTGTCCACACTTGCTGAGACCTGTCATTCTTTGTGGGATTTTAAATTATCTTCTTGATACAATGCTGGATAGGAAACTGAGGGCCAGGTCAAGCTGAATGCTGCTGTGGCAGACCAGTTTGGTTTAAGGATTCAGTCTCATTTTTGACTTTCAGCTTATTTATTTCTCCAGTCTAATTTCAGTTATTTTAGCAATTCTAGGAATCAAAATGTAGTTGAATATTTCAACTCTGCCAAATAACAGAACAGGAATAAGCCCTTATTTAGTTGCAACTGCAGCTCATATTTTAAAATAAACTTCAGAATATAATTGAGAATTGCTTGCAATGTCTCTTATTCAGCTGGCTCTGGCTAATTAGTCTTTAATTTGTATTCTGTATTAAAATGTGAGTAACTGAAAACAAGCAGAAAGATCAGAAGTTTGGAGTGGCTTTTTTTTTAATACTACCTAAAATATTTTCCTGGATTTACACGTTAAAAAATTCTTTAATTTTTAGAAGACAAGGGAAGAATTTTGGAATCTGAAATTTATTTAGTATCAACACAATTATATGAACCATTGAACAAATGTGTCTAATATAATTTCCTTCTTTTTATATCAAGTTTTTTATTCTTTTTTAATCAAGAGCACTGTATACTAGATTATGCTCAGACAGAACTTTAGAAGAGAGAAGAAATATAGACATGGTTTTGTCACGAGACATTTTCTTACACTCTCACAATTTATGAAGTCTGTTTTGAACAGTTCTAACCTTATGCTGGCTTTGTAATATTTTGACATTAACATATGTGCTTATCCCTCTTTTGGGAACACTTGTAGTCCTTTCCATTCATCAAGAAGAGGCAGTGGTCTGTTTTCTATACAAAGTAATGATTGCAGCAATTTGAGAAGTTACCACTCACACCAAAACTTATAAATGAAATTTCCTTTTTTTCTATTGAGTGGATCAGGCCTGCTAATTTTTTTCCCCTTTCCCAGAAGGAAAGTATTTTTTTTTATTTTCATTATAAAAGTGGCAATATGTTTGGGTTTTTTTTTTTTAATATTAGTGCTATTTTTGGTAGTAACAGGGGCTTCTGATTCAAAAAATGAAGATCTCATTGTACTTCTTCAATGAGTATTTTATCCTAGTCAGATGAAATAAAATTTGAGTAAAACCGCTTTAATAGTTCTTGTTTAAGGGATAATTCTAGGTTGATGGCAATATAAAACTCATCTATTATAATAGATTTACAGCGTTTACAAATAAAGTATAGTTTAAATATATTTTATAAATGATAACCTGTATCCTCAACTCTCCATCACTATTCAACTTTTTTTAAAGAAGTGATTTACATGGGCATAATTTAAACGTTCATGTGGAGTACCTTTAATAGTTTCATAATCTATTTCTTGCTGCTAACATGTTAAACAACCATTAATAGCTGATAGAAAATGCTATCAGTGTGATGTAGAATGAGTTGGAAAATGACTGTCAGGTGATCTTTGTTTGCAGTTTACTATCCAAAGAGTGCATATATTTTTAAATTCTTGGATATGTGATTAGAAGCTTCACAGTCAAAAAAAATTATTATATTTAATTTTATTTAATCATAAAGAATTGTCCATAGCTTAGTAAATTACTTTTTTTTTTATTTTATTTTTTTATTTTTACCACTAAGGGTTATGAACTATGGATGTTCTTTTATGAACATTCCTCATAATTTTAATCCAATATTTTTTATGATTGCATATATATAAAAATTAACTTCCGGCACCAAGACGGTAAAAAATGTCTTTCAAGTCCTCTTGACTTGCTTTCACTTCATTGTTGTTCTCAATAATAACTGGCTCTATTTTAACATGTACCAAGGAAGCTGACTGTCAATTCCTGTGTAAAGAAACTTGGTATTTAAAAAAAAAAAAAATAACTAAACAAAAAATCTGTTTGGAAAATTACCAAAGAAACATTAGGAATATTATATGTGTATAGGTGTATTTCTAAACATTTTGTTACAAAGCTAGCTATTGATTTTTACTGGAAACATACTAACATTTTTGGATGTTTCATGAGACAGTCATATATATTTATGAAAGCCCAGCTTGCTTAGACATACAAGAAATGGGCAATTTCCTCATTCAATCTTAATTACCTAAAAATCCTTGCCTTAAAAATCAGGCATCTAATTCAGACTACCCATCTAGGTCTGCATCTGTAGTCAATATGTGGATTCTAGCATTTCGTTTCTTTAAAAAAAAAGTCACTGTGTAACCATTTTAAAGAATCTAATGAAGTCACTTTAAACTCAAACAATTGTCAATTTAGATTTCTTTTTCTGAGTACAGGGTTTGCTTTTCTTAGTCTTAAGCAAACTGTTTAGCCTGTGCCTAGATCTACACCCCTGCCTGCTAAACCCTTTGGGTCCCAAACTCCACTAGCCTAAACCCCTTCTTTGCCTCTGTTAATATGATGAACACAATTAGTTACAGAAATGTATAATGAGGAATTCGGGTGTACTGCAGGTATTTCCTCATAAAGAAATAAACTCTGAGGGGCAAATAAAGAAGGAACTTCATTAAATCAGTCAGCACTGCTCTCTCTTTATAAAGAGAAATAGAAAGGATAGTCTTGACTGATCCAAACCTACTTAGATACTAAACATATTTGAAAAATATATTCTATCATGGATTAATCTTTGACAGATACAGCTATCTCTTTTCTCCTCCTTAGCAGTAGGTGAGAAATTTGTTTGGTAAAATTAAAGAAAAACCCCCAAACCTAAATATTTTATATATATAGTAGTCCCAAGATTGTTAAAGCATGTTGGATTTTTAAAATTATTATTATTTTTTTTTTAATTTTGCCAAAAATCATCCCTGTAATCTTCTGTTAAACCCAAATATTTTTACTTTGATCTACATTGCAGACACAAAATTTCTGTTTTAACAACAATGAAGAGAGTTGACTGGTGAGAGTTGCTAGAAAGTATTTGCTAGAAGATGTAGTTCTGCTGTGTGTAATGGAACTATCAAATAATCTCCCTGAATATTGTTGTGAATACATAATTTAATATCTCAAGAGAAATTATTTCATGTATTATTTATGTATATGATGGTATTTTCAGTCAACCTGCATTAATTTCAAGACTGTATTATGATAAATGTTTATGTGTGTGTGCATACATTTAATTTTTTCAGCATCCAATATTTCTTCTTTCAGTAATATTTAAAACCACATACAAAATACTGCATTCAGAATCAGGCTCAAAACAGTGTGGATTCATTCAAAATCAGAGCTTGTTTCTAAACACAGTAAAACAAATTATAGATGAAAAGGATACATAAATAAAATTTGTGTTTACTTCCTGGTGAATGATATAGAAAAACGCCGTCAAACTTGCTTAGTCACTTGAAGATACTTTAGACCCTAAAACTGAAGATCGTGAGCATGCATGCATTTACAGCTGCAAATGTCTAGATAAAATATAGCAAAATGCAAAAGAGACTTAATGTATTCAGTATGCTTAGAACAGGCTGTACTTTGCATTTCATAACTCTGTGCTGTGTTATTTCAGTTACTTCACTTAAAATCAAAGGCTTTTGAATAAATTTTCACAGAGAACATTTTTTAGGAGATAAGAAGACCTGGATTTAAATTTCTCAGATGGCATTCTTCACATCCCAGGGGACTACCACAGTCACCAAACCACCAGATATTTTGTTTAAAACTATGGGTTTCATATCAGGTTTCCACTGAAGGCACTGTGCAGCTGGCACCAGAGGTACAACAGGCTAGAGAACAGCTGATTACATTCAGTATTGTATCCAGAACCTGTTGGATGTATAAGGCAGAGGTATACTAAATAAGATTAAATTATTATGTATTTCTCTTACACTTGGACATCAGTAAACCAAACCAGCACATTAAGCAATTTGTAAGTCCGTAAAACAAGCTATATAACATCAGCAGTATATAAAATGTTACTGCAAAGGAGATTTGCAAGATCGATCCACAAGCAGGGTTCAGGAAAACATATGCAAGCAGTAAAATCTGTGAAAGAATGTAAAGTAAGAAGAAACAGTATTTGGCAAAATACTAACAACTACAGTTACTACCAGATCTTATTTGATGACCTTAACAGGCAAGATCACCTAATTTCTGTTGAAGAGAGATCTGCAGAACACAAAACATCAGTGAAGAGAGAATTAAGATAGGATAGAATGAATATTCCTGCTTTATTTCCAGCTTCCCTTGCCAAAGAGTTCTCAGACATGGTCATCTTGATCTCAGAGAGCTGAGAGCTTTACCTATCAATTCTGACTATACAGTATCAGCTACATGTTGCTGCTGGTTTAAGTTCTAAGTCCTAAGGTCTTTTCTATAAATATATAGTAATAATAATTGGCATTGAGTAAGAAATAGACTGGTAATATTTATTGCTAATGAATAGCAACACAACAAACTATTATTCTGACTTAAAACTGGCCACATCTCTCCATCATTTCTATTCAGAGTGATTTCTAATTTCCTTGCTGAATGTTTGCATACATTATATGTATACATAATGTAACTCTATATGTAAAATGCATACAAAGGTGTTGCATGTAAACATTGGACATTTGCAGCATATATTCAGTTGTAAGAATTTTTTAGAAGCCAGGCTAGAGGAAATTGAAGATTTAGGACAGCCCTTTCTGGATATAGCTCTAAAGTTGCAACGGATGAGTGCAGACATTTAAACCTTACTTTATTTCACCACCTCTGGAGGTTTCTTCCACATATTTACATTCAACAGTTCATGAACTAGTGTCCACTCACAAAGCCAAGGTCTTATAAAGTAAAACTGTATTTGCATGGTTTTCTTTGTTCCATGTGGCTGGATGTGATCATCTAAACCTGCCTCAGGAAAGATATGGCTGCTATTATAGTGCTACTTAAGGTATCCAAGTAAACTTCAGTCTGAAATCTCAGGTCCTCTGGTTGTTGTAGGGCTCCGGATAAGGTGTTGGGAGAAAAAAATACACTGTTAATGTAGGATTTACTTTTAGTTCAATTAATCTTTTAGCAGTGTTTTAGTCCAAATTATATAAACAATGCCGAAAAACCACACCAATGCCAATAGAGTTAAATTCTTTACAGAAAGGTATTCTTTGCATTCACTCATTCTTTCTGATGTTATATTCATCTTTTCAGTGTACCTTTGGGTACTTTCTAGGACAAAGACAAGTTGCCAGCACCTAAAGCTTTTTCCTGGGAGGAACAAGATGATCATGGTGAATGTTTGTTATCAACAGAAGCTTCTTTGTTATCAATAGAGGCTTCTGCTTCTGCTTCTTCTGTTGCTCTGTTTGTATAATTTTTTGCTTGGTTGTTTGCTTTTTCTCTTTTTTTCCCTTCACATTAGTTTGTTATCTGTTGTGCTCCTAGCTAAGGTCTGAAAGATACCCATCACTTTCTGCAACTTATCTGACCTATTTGGTTTCTGTTTATTGCACCTTAGAGTGCCAGATCTTCAGCAGGTTAGTTATTCCTGTGTCTCGGTGCCTGCTCGAGACCTCTGTCTCTGCCACCGGCCAGCCCAGGCACAGGGACAGCTACAGTCCAGGATCAGCCTGCAAGGAGCTCAGGCAGGGCTGACTCCTGTGGGTTCTTGTCCTGACAGGACCAAGCAGACGGTGGAATTGTGGACGATGTCGAAGGCTGAGAAAGGAGGAGTCTGTCAGGTGCAGACAAGAAGGGTTTATTAACACCTCCTCAGCACCCAAAAAACCGAGGAGAAAGTTGTGGCAGACAGTTTTACACTCGGCTAGCGGGGAGGAGCAAGGGGAGTGGTTGATCACTTTTGACCAACCAGGGATAGTTACTGGGGGATTCAGGGGAGGGGAAACATAACATGGACTAATCAGGAGAGGGTAGGAGGGGATTTACAAAGGCGGGAAGGGAGATTGACAAGTAATGGAAAGTTAATTGCTTGTGAGGAGACAAAGGAATATCAATTAGGGGGGATGGGGTACATAAAACTGAACTGTTACATAGAACTGAATTCATACAAAAGTAATAAAACAAATTGACACACTGCCACATTCCTGGACCTTCAGCAACAATATCTTGATGTTTTGGGTCAAGTTACAGTTCTGCAGTTAACCACAGAAATTTACTGGCTTTTTAGCACACCTTGCTGCACCTTTTAACCTTTCCACTTGTACCTGACTTAGCCAAATGTCCAGATATATTCTGGCAAGTCACATTGCAAAAACTAATGACTTTCAAAGAATCTCCAAATCACTCCTCTTCCTGGGATTTTTTTGATTTTAAATCCAGTTGATCACTGAACAAGTATGTCTCTATTGCAATCTTACATTTTCTTCTAAAAAAAAAAAAAAAGGTTTCCACTTGATATACCATAGTTATGATTTAAACCTGCTAATTGTATGAACAGCAAAACTATCTCATCTAAAAATGTATAATCGATTTTCCTTTACTAGTTTTATTTCCTGAAATACTCTGTGTGGTCAGTCTCTGCAAAGATAAATGCCCGTCTTTGTATGTTTTTTTACATGAACTTTGTATGATCTCCAAAGAAAAGATGAAGGACCTAGTTCAGACACTGTTAAAGACTTCCAGCTAATAATTACCGATATGAAATATACACTATCTTTAAGAAGTTATTTTATTTATTTATTTAAATTTTTGACATTTCAGGGCTCTTATGTGCAATACAGCAAGTTGCTAATTAATTTTTTGATAAAAGATGTGTTGTTATTTTGCAAAATGTACTTATAATTCTCTTCCTATCAGGAGAAAATGCAGCTGAAGTGAGCACTGAAATGTACACTTCTTTGTTTCTATGACTGAAGAGAAAAACAGCCTAAAGAGGTGTCAGCAATGATCAAAAAACTTGAATTCGTGTGTGTTACTTGGTCCTGAGAAAAACTTCAGTAGATTGGATCATGAAATAACTGAAAGCTTAAAAAAAAGCTTAACATTGTAAGAATTAAATCTTCTCTTTTATTGTACTATTTCTACTGCATTCAGGGAAAACAGCTATCGTATAGTCTTTATAAGTACTACTGTATAGTAGTACTGCATCAGAAAAAATCCCTCATAGTGTTGCCAGTTGATTAAATAAATTGTATTTAGCTGTTGTTATTTAGTTAAATAAACTGTATTTAGATAGTATAAAACCTTAACAGCAACATTAGTAGTAGTCATGCTAAGGCTTGGTAGGCCTCGATGTAACCTTCAGATGAACTATCATAGTGAAAATTGTAATGTAAGCAGTGTAGCTAGGAGATGGTCACTTATCTAAGGAATTTACCTTTTGGCAGGAACTTAAATGTCAAGACAGATAACGGTACCAGGTGTTAGAATTAAGTAAGATTTTGTTACGATGAAGAAATCATGTAATGAAACATATAAAAACCCTGTGATTTTCTGTGAAGATGGAGCTCTGCCTTTAGGACTCAGTCCCCAGGCTCCCGGGGCCTCAATAAAGCACCGCATAAACAACTTAGGTTGTTTGTGTTTCCTTCGGATCGGGCAACAATAGCACAGGGAATTCCTTCTAAGTTGAACAGGTTAGCTAATTTATCGAGGAAATGATAATAAACAAATGAACAATTTAAAAAATTTTCTCCTAGTTAGTAGAAGCATAAAAAATTATGTCCTCATGTTCTTTTTCTTTACACATAATTAAAATTTCTCTCTTTTTTTCCCATATATTTTCCAATTTGGCTGGTAAAATAAAAGGAATATTCACTGTCCTTATATATCTTGATACACATTGCAAGAGCTGATTCATGAAGAACTAATAGTGACATTTCTTCACTTCAATTATTATAAAAAAGAATGTTGTCTATAGTCTTTTACAATTAATAAGGAAATATAATAGAGTACTACATTTTTTCTTATTATCCGTAGAGGGAATAGAGTACTTGTAATCTCATTATTTCTACAGGATGGCTGTAACTGTATATGTAATATTCATGTGAATTTTACTGAAGTGGAAGAATATATATGAGTAATCTCATTTTCTCTGCTATATGCTTGTAGGATTACATACATAACAATTCCATGACTACACTTGGTGATATGATACATAATATTGAAACTTGCAAGTTTTTGCTTTTAATGAGGTTTGAATTAGACAAAAGATTCAAAGTTACTCAGCTATTTCAATGAACTTGAAATAACTAAAGAATTTTCAAGAGAATTCATTGCTGTTGCACTGTGATCCTGTTTAAAAAAAAAAAAAAAAGTTGAAGTAGAATTCCTGAGTCATTAGCTACATTGTGGAGAGTCAGAAGTCAATGAAGATTAATTTTTTTTTCCTTTTTTACTAATTGCATTTAAATCTCCTATGCATTTTAATATACAAAGTACATGTAGAAAATTTTCTCTTAGATTCATGAGTGTTTCTGTAGAAAGAAAAACTTGATTTTTTTTGTCAAAGGATGTTTTGCTTAACACATCCTGATTTCAGAGTTAAAGTTAGTAAATATACATGGCAATGGCTGTTGCTTGTGTGCTCTTGGACACTTTTGCAAACTGCTGTCTTTTTACATGTGTGGTGTCAACAGTAATCTCAGAAATCTTAGTAAAAAACATCTATCAGAGATGTTACATAACATGTAACAAAATGTTAAAGATGTTAAAAAACAGCTATCTGAGATGATATATTTTTCTTCAGATAACATAAATATTATAAGAGTTTGATGACTATGATTTGTCTAGGTATTCCCTACAAAGCATTACATTTTTACCCATATTGCTTTGAAAGATGGCTGAGTTTTACATGCATGGTCTACATAGTCTGTAGTTCCAAAAATTATTTTAGATAACTAGAGCCAGTTCCCCCCGCCCTTCACTATTTCATCTCTTTTTCTTTTGCTTTCTTTGTCCCTCAATCCCAGCTCTGAACCATCTGGACCATACAGGTGGCCATCCAACTCAGTATCTCAGGATTGATGATACTCTTTGTTCTTTCCTTGTTTTGCCTGGGCAAAGCATGGGTACCATATTCAAGCCCATACTCAGCACTGAAGTTTGTTGGGGAAGTGGGGAACTTGTGGAGGTGTTTGTAGCTTGGGAGCCAGCATCTTTGCCAAATTTGTTGTGGGAGCAGAGAACTTACTGAATTGTACTGTGCAGAATAAGGGCTTATTAGCCTTCACTAATGTAAAAGTGAACTGTAAGAACTTAAGAGCTTGTTAGCCAACACCTTTGAGTGAAGACTTTTTTGAGTCTAAGAAGTGGGCTTGTTGCTGGAGTTAAGAAGATGTACATGAAAACAGATTTCCCTGATTTGTGGTCCTGGGTCTTTGTGCAGCCCAGTGAGAATTTACAAGAAAAATCACACCCATCCTTGCGGGTTGTGACAGGGTGACGGCCCAAAATGGAAAGAAAGTAGGTTTACATTTGATATTAGAAAAGAATTATTTACTTTGAGGGTGATGAGTCAATGGAACTTGTTGCCCAGAGAATCTGTAGATGTGCCATACCTGGAAGTGTTTAAGGGCAGATTGGATGGGGCTTTAAGCAATCTGATCTATTGAAAAGTGTCCTTGACCACAACACAGGGTAAAGTTTTTAGGGTCCTTTCCAACCCAAAACATCCTATGAGTGGAACACATGTATATAGCAGTTTAGTGTGGAACATGCACAGGAAATAATCTCAGTTGAAAAAAAAAATTAAATGCTTCTCACTGATATTATTCTCATTAGTATGATAGTATTTTTAAAGTTTATTTGTATTCTGTGACAAGTCTTTTATTTTTAACTCATGCAATGTATCACATACTGCTAATGTAACTGTTCCAAATGACAGAAACACACTCGTGCTTCTCCTTTTTTTTTCCTATATTAGGCTTTCCCACAACAATAAAATGTCCCATCCCATTTTTTTGTAAGATTTTTTATAAGTGACTTTGCAGATTCAAAACATTCTCTACCCAGGACTACTATAGGGACTAATGTGAACATTGAACTCAATTTTGAGTTAAAATATTTCTGTAATGAAAACTTAAAAAACAACAGCATAAAACAAACAAACATACAAACCTCACCACTAACAACCAAAATACAGCCAGACCCTAAAGTGATACACCTCATTTCAAATAGTTCAGTACTTTCACAGAATAAAGATTGTTCACCCGAAAGGAATATTCAGGCCTTATATTTTTTTCTTTTCTGCTGGCCCAATAGTAGTAAATTGATAAAGATTCCAATCAATGAATTACTGTACATCTTTCAACCAATTTATTTCAAAAGAGTCAAAGATTTAAAATGGAGGTCAGGAAGCCATCCAGAATATTGTTCATCTAAAACTCATGAAAGGTCCTACTTTTTGTTGATCTAGGATAGAATTTAATTTGTCAGATCATTGCTTATCAAATTGTAATGTCCTTCATCTTTTACACTGTTAAATTTTTGCTTCACAAGACCTTAGATGTACTCAGTCTTCATAAGGAAGAAGAAGGATATCTGAATTAAAGTTCTCTCCTATGCAGGAACATAAAGAAATTCAGTTAGTGATTTGGAAAGATTACTGGAAATACTGCTAAAGAGATCTCATAACTATTCACTAGTATGGCAAGGGGTGTCTGAAAACATTCATTCTGGGCTATTTTTTCAACTTGAGTAGCATATTTAGCAAAACTCTGAATCATAACTCCCATGGGGAGTGGTTTAACTACTGTCCAGAAACCTTTCGGATGCGTTTAGTAAGATGAGAAAACATGCTTTGCTTTGCATTATAAAAACCAGGAGCTAGAAGCCCTGTTTCTATTTCACTGGCATATTGACAAAGAAATTTCCAGAACCCCAGAGTGAATTGATGTAATACCACAAATTTTGGTTATTTGTTATTTTTTATTACTACACAACTTTCAGAACATCTGATGAATCAGGTAACCAAGAATGGTTACCTATTCTTGTATAGTTTAAGCTATTCCTAGTCCTATAATAGCTGTTGTATTGCAAATTTGCTTTATTTTTCTTTCTTTTTTGTTAGTTAGTAGGAGATTGATTAGATTTTTTCCCCATGTTTGTCTTTATTAATTGAAACATAAGACTTGGACTTTTATGCTTTTATCTTTAAGTAGAAACAATCTAAGAGTCTTTGTACTCGTAGGAACTGATAATGACTCTCAACACAGAGCAGAATTATCCTTTTCAACTTAAAAGACATTCTCTGATCTTCCAGTATGAGCTGATCATACCTATTGATAGAATGAGTAAACAGAAATTCATCAGGGAGATCTATGTCTTTGTCATTTGAAATTTCTTTCACTGGTTCATATATAAATGTTTGAAAACTTCATGGTTTAACTGCAGATATTGTTTAAAGAATAAAGGTGTTATTAGGTTACTTGCATCACCTGATTACTAAGGAAAGAACCCAAACATACCCAAAGCACAAGCCCCAAATTATGGACTTATAGGAAAATAGAAGATTATGAATACAGTCTGTTGGAACTAGACCAAATTAGAATTGAGATTAAAATGCTTGAAGCATTGAGTAGCTATAAACTCTACTGAGATTTTCTGTATTTTCTTTTATTTTTGACAATATATTTTAGAAGACTAAAAATGATGAAGGGTAATTCTTTTTTGGTATAGCCGTATTCCTCTGGACAGAGCAGTTATTTGTAGCTGCCTACCCCTTTAGTGATACTGCTATCATGTTTACTACCTTCACTCCAGGTTATCATGTTTAAACTATCATGTTTAGTAACTTCAGCTGTATAATGTACCTCTCTAACTCACTTTTCACTGGGCAAAGCCTGAATCTCATAGCACTGCTGGAGCTGAGAGTGCCTACAGTAGTGTTGAGTATCACATGTTACATACTCATATCTAGAGCACTCATCAAGGGATGTTTGTCTTGTGAAGGACTGAGGGTCATCTCTGACTCATTATTTTGATCTAGTAGCTGTGTTTGTTAGTCACGAGAACACTGTTTCTGAGAATGAACTGAAATAATTCAGTGTAAAAACTAGTAAAACTAGTAAAAATTTAAGCCACTTGTAGAATTGAAGTATCACATGTATTGTAGGCTTAAGAATTATGATACCTGGACTGTTTCATTTCCCTGCTTCTTAAGCGTTAATGTAGATGCCTATGGCCTCTGTAGAAGAAAAAGATTTTTTTTAAGCTAGGAGTTAAATACAGGAATATTAACATCTATTAACTGGAACATGAAAATATAAATGATATTGTATCCTAAAGAAATCGTTTCAGACAAATTATCATTTTCTTTAAACCACTTCACTCCATGCAAGACCATAATGGTATGTCCATGGGGCTTTCATGACAGACCTTTTAATTCTGAAGAAATTCAGGTATTTCTGCATGATTCCAGACTAGTTACCATTTCAGGAAGAGTGAAGATTAGGCCAAATTTATGTTTTTTTTACTTTCAAAATTTATGTAAGACTCTGTAGATAGCAAGACTGATAGTGAGAATATAATTGGGACTCTCATATAAAATAGTGATTATCAAACTCAATAAAGTGCAATTTTAACAAATTTTAGCAGTGCTGACCATTAAAAATGGATGATAAGATCTTAAACTGATGTCCCATTTCTTGAGTCTAATTCACATTGCATAAAAAAAACCCAGGCTGTATTTTTATGAATTTTTGCAAAAAGGAGACACTAAAACGAGGCACTCTGAATAGAAAAGTAACCGACTTCATAGCTGCTAATTTCACCTGATTTTGAATTTTGAAAATTAGTGGGGCAGTAGTGAGAAACAAGTAACTTTCTTGTGGACGTAAAAATTTTATAGGCATCAGTCATAGCAACTACGATTCGAAAGTTTTGACCTTAGTTTTATCTGTCTTCCTTGGAATTTATATCACACAGTAGCTTCTGGCCATATTCAATCTTTTTAAGGAATTGCTTCTGACTGCAAATCTAATGAGATTATGTTGGGTTGTGATTTTTTTTAAGCACTATGCAAAATTATCCTTAACTAAGAGTGAAAAATTCCAAAGGTCACTCCTTTTTATTTATTTTAAATCATTACAGTGGACTGATAATAATAAATATCAGAGGGATATACTTTTTCTTAATTATAGAACTGAACTATGGTGTCTTGTATTTGTAGGAGCGTAATTAATTAATCGTATATTCACTTGTATCCTGAAACTTGCAGATTTTTCCTGAAATCTTTACTCAGTTTGGACTGGTGAGGGGATCTTGAACCCCATGTTTGGTTTTCACCATGAAAAAGACATTGAGGTGCTGAAGTTCATTCAAAGAAGAGCAACAAAGCTGGTGAGGGGTCTGGAACACAAGTCTTATGAGGAACAGCTAAGGCACCTGGGGTTGTTTAGCCCAGAGAAAAGGAAACTCAGGGACCTTATGACTCCCTACAACAACCCAAAAAGAGGTGGTAGTGATGTGGGGATCTATCTCTTTTTCCCAAGTAGAAACCAACAGGACAGAGGAAATTACTCCAATTACCTCAACATAATTTTTTGGTGTATACCTAGCAAGCTATCACAGATGCTTTGATTACTTAAGGAAAGGAAAGGCTTTTGTGTCTTTGAAAAAATATAAGGAAAAGACCTCTTCTATTTAACTTTCATACTTGGGTTAACATAGGAAGATTCACTTTCTAGAAATATGCAAAAACTTCTGCCTACCTCAATATACCATTCAGGAACCTTATAATTAGTGAGACCTGCATCATTTTGGGTAGCTGAATGCAGGTATAACAGATTGGTGTTTTTCTGAAGAGTTTAAAGTCAATACATATTAGATGACCATAGGATTGGAAAAAGTCTATAATAGATGGTAAATTACATTTTTATAGCAAATTTCATATCAATTCAGTTCTGCAGGGAAAATGGGAAGCTTAATTAGAAAGGGGTAATCTAAATATAGGCATCATCTAAAAATCTTTTTGGAAGGACAGCACAAGAGTACAGACAATGATACTGTCTGCCACTGGACTAATTATCAGGAAAGGACAGAGGGATAGAGTAAGACATGACAGAAAAAAATCCCCCACAGTGTAACCTAAAGAACCTTTAGAGAATGTCCTTGTTTCCACGTTTTAAGGTGGAAGTAACATCCTACCTGATGATGTTACTATTTGGCTATCTCCACAGTTCTACCCTTGGAAATTTGCATTTAAGATGAAAAATGTAAGCCCTACTACCTCCTTTTGAATATATTGTTGGTCTCTATCTTTTCTCTCTGCCTCATATTCCTCAAATCATGTTGGATTATGGCCAGTTTCCCTGGTATTTAGATTTTACTGAATGCAATAATGAAAGAAACCATAGAGATACTTAATTATCTGCCCAGCAGGTATCCAATGAAGAAACTTAATTCTAACCTTTTCCTCTGTGATAAGATAATTAGTTGGGTCTAATTGCTTCTAATATATATATTCACTGGTTGTAAACTGTGGTAAAAAGAAAAAAAAAAAATCAAAATAAAAACAGAATAAAAAGTGCAAATCTCTTCTATAAGACTACAGAAGTGCTGTTTCCTGCTTCTAAACAAATAAAGACATTTCTTAAAGAAAAGAAATCAGAACCAACAAATTCTACCCATTTTTACTGGGAAATATAATGAATTGCACTACCTGGATTAAAAATTCTAGCTATGAATACACATCTTGACACATTAAATTTATAACTAAAGTGTTACCATGAGGTTTCTCC
>VXBR01008129.1:0-28539 GCA_013400215.1 Cisticola juncidis
ATAGAAATATATTTATGTTATTATATATTTTTTATTTTATGTATATGCCCTCCCAGAGGGTGAGTATTGCTCTGGGATGCTGCTGAGGAGGCTCAGGGGAGGTTGGGTTCTCTCAGTTCTCCCTCAGCTCAGCCTTCCCAAGGCCCCCGTGACTCCTTCTCCAAAATTCAGATTATTTCATCTGCACCTTCTCCCTCCTCTCTGCTCTCCCGCTCTGCTGACAGGGAGATTGCTTTATACCCTCTGACATTTCAGAAATACCATTTTCCAGTCTGCTGCTCTGCTTTATCCAAGGAGTTCTAGGAGAGAGCCAGGGCTCCTTCCCACAGCGAAACTGCTTAAAAATTCAGGTTATACAAGAGAAACTGGTGCTGTCAGACATTGGAATTGACAATTAAAGTGAGAAAATCTGAGGGGTGATCAGGGCACTGGGGGAGGTCCTGACTGCCCTCATTGTGTGGAGAATTGGTTTAATAAATAATCTATAATATCATATAATAAATAATAATATAATAAATAATCTAACTATAACTAACTATAACTAACTACTATTTTTTTTACTTATTATTTACTAATAACCTACTATCTTATTTTTTACTAATTTACTTATTATTTACTTATTATTTACTACTAATAAGTAAATTATTTACTTATTATTTACTAATTATTTTTATTATTATTTACTAGTATTATTTAATTATTTACTAATAACCTACTATCTACTAACTAATAATCTACTGATCTATAATTAATAAATAATCGACAGGTTTTGACCAGGATGTCACTTTCTAAAGGAGTAATAGAGGTTTTTTGGGCAGTGAAATTATTGTTATTGTGTGGACATGCACAAAAATGAGGGAGGAAATGCGAAGAGGGGAGATGAGAACTGAGGGACAATGAGTTAGAGAAAGGAAAGTACTGGGAGAAATGAAATAAACACCCAACTCCTGTTTTGGGCCACAGGAAGGTTATTTCTCTATTTCCATGAAATAGTGAAATTTCTATCCCATTTTTATGTGCTGGTTCCCAGTGGAAGCTGACTCAAGCTGGAGGTGATGCCCCTTCAGAAATGAGGTGAGAGGGTAGGAGCTGCTGCAGCCTCTGCATCTGGAATATCCTGATTATTCTTCCTCTTGCAGTTACTTTTTTTTTTCTTCTTGTGGTAAAAATATGATTCTATAATCTCAAATTCTTATGATTCTATAATCTCAAATTCTTACAATTCTATAATCTCAAATTCTTATGGTTCTATAATCTCAAATTCTTATGGTTCTATAATCTCAAATTCTTACAATTCTATAATCTCAAATTCTTACAATTCTATAATCTCAAATTCTTATGGTTCTATAATCTCAAATTCTTTTTCCCTTTGTTTTTGCTTACCTTTATTTATTGAGGTGTACCTGAGTTCCCTCTGTTTTACTGCCAGAAAATTTCAGTATTGGAAAGAAAAGTCAATGATGTGGAATTACAAAGGACTCATCTCGATCTCATAGCAGTAAAAGTGCTTGGAACAAATGACTTTGGAATTCATATTGTGGCTTTTTGGAGTGCTTCATTTTGTCATCAGAGAGGCATCATTTGTTTAAACTGTTCTCCTGAATGACATCTGGTTTGAAAAGCATAATAACCTATATAATCAGCTTTTTAAATGCTGGATTATCTGTGGGCTTTATTGACTCTTCTTCACAAAATCTGTTATTTCTAATTAATTCTCCATCTCACTATTACCAAAGCCAGCTCTGAGAGGCACAAATGAGCTCGATGGCAGTGGCTGGTCAAGGTCAGCATTGAACTGCCAGCATTGCTCTGGTGGAGATAATAAATCAGGTTTATTCTTAATCACACCCCCACAACGTGGCAGAAGTTACTGGAGCCATGGAAGAACCGTTTTACAGATCATTTAGGAGGGAAATTTGGCACTGTAAAGTCTCTGTGCTGCCCTTGGCTGCAGCAGCACTGGGATAAAATAAATATGTGTAGATCTCTTTTTGAGTCCTGTTTTATGAGGGGTGTGTGGGAGTGTGTTTGTCTTTGCATTAAAAATAATTAGAGGGGCATGAAAGCAAAAACACCTGATTAACCTATGGAATCCACTGGCTTCTGCAAATGGGAGTGAGTGGCCAGCTCCATGGCATTATTTCATATTTTTGGTGATTTTGGTTAGCAGTTTATACTGAAACCAGCTTGCCACCCACAGGGAATGCCCTGGCTCCACGACAGTCCATTGTGTAAAAGATTTAAAATGTAAAATGTAAAAAATGTAAAAGATTTAAAAACCCCATGTTAAATAGCAGAGCAATAGGCTCTGCTTTGGTTTTATGAAAATCCAGTGTTTTCACTCAATCTGAATTTTAATACTCAAACCTGGCCCACACTTGACATTGGATTTATCATGTTCAAATGTTTGGCACTGGGCTGATTCCCCTCCAGGGAGCCAATGTAAAATTTCTAATCTTTTTTTATGGCCTTCATTCTTACATGGACCAACTCCTGGATATTCCAAATGAGAGAATGACTTCTTACTTAAGTAGCTTAGAATATTGTAACTAAACTTCTCATCTGGAGCAAAAAAATCAAAGTGAGCTCCAAAAAAAAAAGAGGAAAAATAAAATTAATGTAGATATCTGTTATAATCGACTGAATTTACCCCTGAATTTAATGTTTTGCTTATTAAGTGTCACCTGCCTGTAAGTTTTCCCACGTGCCAGTTTACATTAGGCTTCTTTACTGGGAAAAAGGTTTATGGCATGTTGCTGTGGAAAATGAATGCAAAGGGAAATATTTAACTTGGAGCAGGCATGAGAAGTATTTTCAGTGTGGGGGGTTTAGTGTGGTTTTTCTGCCTCTGCATATTACAGGATAAAGAGCAATGATGATTAATAAAAAGAATTGGCTTAATAAAATCAATAAATAAATTAAATGGCTTTTTATGCCATCAACACTGGATTTCTGGCCTTGAAATAAAGGCCAAGGGGAGGCTCCTGATCAGGCAGATCTTGTTCACAGTGGTCACTAAGGAAAGGGCTGAAAAAAGCCTGAAAAAAGAGAGATTTGGGAGGAAAAGGTGCAGCCCTCTGTGAGTGCCTTGTTTGGAAAGAAAAGCTTCCCTGGGGAAAAGGAGTTACCCTGAGGTTTGTGATTTGAGGGGATTTTTGGGCTCAGCCTTTTATTGTTTGCACCACTTTACCTTTGTGTGAGGTGTTACAAACTGCATTTTGAATTGGCTAAAGCTCTGGTGCAGCATGGGTGAAAAAGGACATTAGAGATGGTAAAAATCTTATTTTTTATTAAAAACAAGCCAAACATTGCTCATTGGAGTCAATCATAGCCAGAGCTGGCCCACCTTAGAGGAGATTGAGGTACCAACAGCAAATATCAAAGTTTCTTTGCAGTAAAGTATTTGAGAACAACTCCTGTGCAGAATGAAAGTGCCTCATTTGTGTTTTAACGTCTTCCACTTTTAAACTGAATAAAAGAATGAGTTAATTCGATTTAATTTCAGAATGTTAAGCTTCCACCTGGGATGCTGCGGCTGAGTAGCTGAATAAACACTTTGTATTCAGGCTGTGCCTTCCATTTGTATCCAGGTCTTCAGTGGAGAGGAGCACTTTATAAAATATTCTGTAAATTGCATTTAGGTAGGCATTTCGTAATAGTCGTGGATCAACTGGTGTCTCAATGAGTCTTTGCTGACTTTTTCTTAACCTAATAATTCTGTGAAAGTGCAATTTTATAGGGTAGCTTGTGTCTAAAAAAAGGCTCCCCCACCTCCTGCAAATCCTACACGACAATTTATTTTCAACTAAAAATAATACATAATTACATATATATATATGCAGTATGTATATATAGAGAAGCATGTGCGTGCATATATATGTATAAAAATAAAAATCATGCACGCTGCTGTGATACCCTGGAAACCTCCATTTCTCTACAGGAAAAGTTCTCTAATAAAATCACCTTTTTTAAGATATTAAAAGAAATACACTGACCTCTTTCAGGGCAGGAAAGTTTTTACCAGTCTTAGGAAGAAATGGGAGCACACAGCATCAAAATTACAAAAATCCCCTGAGACATTTTGGTCTTGTGTCAGAGCTGAAGTGTCTCCCTTCTCAGGCAAATGTTTGCAATAAAGAAAGAGAATTTTCAGGGTTATTGGCATTTTTTCTAGAAAGCAGACACCTTTTGAAGAACTTTGTTTAATGGGAGGCCTAATTATTTTCATAATGGAACGTGCTGGCTGGATAAAGTCCTGTTCTTTGCCTTAACACATCAGAGCTGAACTCCAGCTCAGATTTGGCAAATCCTGGGAAAGTTGCTTTTCCTGAGGGTGAATTAGTGCAGCGTGTGCAGGTATGGAGCACGCAGAGCTCGTTTTAATGTGAATTTGGTGAGGTTTTCTCTCCAGCAGATGAGCTAATGCCATCACCTAGCAATTATCCAGCAGTGTGATGTTATGTAATGAGAGCATAAATAGCACTAGGACTCAGACTAGTGAATGTAGCAGACTGGAGAGCAGACAGGAGCAGGGATGCTGGTTGAACATTTTGATTTACAGCTGAACCCTGTCATTTAAGCAGAATTTCAGTTTTGTAAAGCTGTAGGCCAGGAGGGCTGTGCTCCCTCAGCTGGAGTGACATTCGAGCTGTGCCCTGTGGATAAATCACTTGGCTTCTTTAAAGGAAGTTAGAAATGTGGAAATGTGGAAATGTAGAAATGTGGAAAAAAGGCAAAGGGTTCATATTTGAGATTTCTTAAGCAGGTTGATTATTTTATATTTGAATTAAGAGTGCCTGTGGACTCTGTTTCCTGGGGCTGATGGACAAACAGCCTGTGACCTGCACTTGGAACTACCTGATGATTTCTCTGCTGGTGTGAAGCCTTTCAGGGTTGTTTCTGTAGTTGTTTGGCAGCTTTCAGAGATAAAATTGAGGTCTTTGATGACCTAAAGAGGGAGGGAGGCTGTGAAAGGAGAAACTCTGCAGCCCCATGGAGGGATCAGAGCTTTCACCCTGCAGGACCTGGCATGCTTCTCCAAACATGAGGGTGATATTTCCTATTCCTGGGGGAAGAGGGGAGGGAGGAACTCTCAGGACCAGGAAATGTGACTTTTTTATTTTTGAAAAGCACTGTCTTTGAGAGTTGCAGTGGAAGGTGTTCCCTGAGGGTGCCCTGTGGTTTGGGACAGAGGTAGGTGATGGGAGCAGCTCCTGCAAGGTGCATCACACAAATTCAGGATGGTCTGAACTGCCAGTGCTGCTTTTCTGGCACCTGCAGGCATTGGGAGGATCCTCTGCACTTGCAGAATGTACAGAGGCTTCAAAACTACATCAGGAATAAGCTGCTGGATTAAAGAAATATCAGAAATAAGCTCCTGGACCGCTGCAGTGGTGAGCACAGGGAGCACACACCACCCTGCTGCCCTGCTTCATCTAAAGGCCTCAGAGGTTTCCTTACAGGTACCCCTGAGCTGCGAAGGCTTCTAACAAATAAAGAAACAGAAATAAAATTTATAGCTGCCAGGCTGCTGCCAGAGTGGTTTGTCAGTTTGTTTGTTTGTTATTTTCAGTTTTAATCATCTGCTACCGATAAATTCCAGTGCCCTTGTGGTAGCTTCTCACATTAACATTGATAAATTATGGGTGTTTTTAAACAGACAATAAAAATACTGCACTTACTAATTAAAGCAATTCATGTATTCAGCCAGGCACTGCCAGAAAGAGTTGTGGTTTCCTAATTGTTAGGTGCCTTGAGCAATATACCTGTTATAAATTCTTAATTGAACTTTGTGTTATGGCTGGTACGATCTGAAATATTCATGGCTGTTTTGTTTTGTTTGATTGTTCTCACTGCAGCTCTTCATTGAGAAGTGTTTCAACTGGATCTTCCAGACCTTCCAAAGTCTGCTTGGTGTGTGGGGATGAAGCCTCTGGATGTCACTACGGGGTGGTCACGTGTGGCAGCTGTAAAGTTTTCTTCAAGAGAGCAGTAGAAGGTAAGAAAACACAAAACAAAAAATATCAGCACAAAAGACAAAATCCCTTTTGTTTTTTTTTAATANATTCTCCTACATGTTTTCTGCTGTTGGTTAAATTCTGTGTTGTTAATATGAAGAAAAAAGGTTGAGTGACCTTTACAGACTTTGTAAGCAACTTATTCAAGATGGAAAAAAGGTTTTTAATATCTGATAATGAGAGTTCATGGCGTGCAAAGGGCATAAATACCATATAGGTTTTTGGAAGTCTTTGCTGATGAGTAAATGTTCTTATGAACAAGGAGATGGTTACTTACTGATTTATCTTCATTGAAATAAAAAAACCTAGAAGGAAAATAAAATAGGCTGTTAATATGGTGTCCAGCTCGTGCAGTGGGCAGGGTGAGGCAGAGTGAGGTGTGATTAATTCCTCTGGGATCATTAAATCTCCTCCTGATGGCAATGAGGACTCAGCTCCTGTTAAACAGACCTGCAGGGCTCGTGCGTCACTGGAGCCAAGGCTTTGGGTAATGTCCATCAATCTATTTATCCATCCATCAGCAGGAGTGTCAGCCTCATTGAAATTAACTTCCCAAAGTTCCAAGGGCATGGGAAAGGTTTCCCCTGGCTGGAAACATCTTCTCCTGCACTTGTGCAGTGGCTGACCTTGGTGTCCTCATTCCCCAGCTTCTGGAGAGTTTAGTTCCATGAACTGGAAAAGTTTCCCTTTTTTGGGTGAGTGATTTCCTCCCTGTGCTTCCACACCAATCATGGGTGGCTCTTCAGACACTGAGCTGGCCCTGAATCACCAGAAAATTATTTTTTTGGTGATGGTGAAGCTTTCCAGGTACCTGCACTCACTGTGTGAAGTGACAGCCCCTTCTGTCATCCCCCCTGATTCCCAGGAAAGCTTCCTCTCCTCTCCTAAATCCCTGTAATTTAAAGGTACTATTTGTCAAACAGTAAATAAATTACTATTTGTCAAACAGTAAATAAATCTGGGGTGTTCACAGTTAACTGTATGTTGGAACTTTCAGGAAATGTCTGATGGATTTATGAGAAGGAGAGCTGTAGACCAAAAAAGGTATTAAAATGGGTTTATTGGTGAAATTTCAAGAGTAATTTCAGGAGTAATTTCAGATGGCATTAAATCCAAGGCTATAAATTATCCAAGGACTAGTTTTAGTATCAATTAGGCACGGACCTTTTGATGAACAGGAGGCTGGTTTGAAGAAACCTGATTTTGTCATCAAAATAACTTTGATCTGCCTTGCAAACACTAAAAACCCTTAGACTATGAAAAGTGTTGGTAAATGGTGTCACTGCAGAAGTTATATACATTTAGAATACATTTTTACATAGGTTAATTTTATTCTATGGGTTTTTTCCTCGATATGGCCAATCCTAAAGATCCAAAATCCATTTGAACTTGAATTTATGATCAAAATAGAGTCATATGCTGAAAATACACTGTACTGTGAGGGGAAGTAAAGCACCTGGCCAGGCTTGTCTTTTCTTTTTCCACTTTTCCTTTCTCTAAGGAGAGTAACAGGCTTGAAGTCAGAAATCACAGCTGTTCTTGCCTATGCTCTGCATTTTCAGCCTTCATTTGTTCAAGTTCCAGACAAGTATGAGGTAATCTCTCCTAAATCAAAATTTATATTGTTCTGTAAGTTGCTAATCTTTTATTCTTCCTTTGGCTTGGAAGTAAGAAAAAAGGAAGGCGTTTTTTCATCTCCATATGGTGCTAAAGACTACAGCAAAAATGACCATTTTCTTCCAGTTACTTTGCATGTTTGCTTGGAGATTTTTGCCTACTTCAAATGGAGCATTAAAAAATTGTATTGGACCAGCTATAGGGAAGCTTGTCCTTTTTTAAAAAAATACAAAGATGGGATAATTGAGAACAGTTCAGATTCTGTTCTTGATTTCTGCTCCAGAGCGTTAACCTTGAAGTTAGATTTTCAATTTCAAGTTAAAAAAAGCTTTCTCTGAAGTAAAAACACAGGCAGAAGAAGTTCCTGGGGTTGTGGGGTTTCTTTCCCACCTGAACTTCTGCCAGTTCAGAGTGCAGGGATAATTTGGCTGAAGGAAACTTTTCTGTCTTTTCTGGTGCCTCCTGGGTGCAACAAACCTGCTGTGCCCCTATGTGAGCAGTGCAGGAACAAAAAATCCTGTTTTTTTCCAAAAACAGGGGCTTTTTTATGCACTGTGAAGAGAAAGAACTTCCCAAGGCTTGATGAGCCCTGGTAGAAGAGAAACCAAAGGCTCTCTCTTTTTTTTGGTTTTGTTTTCATTTCAGTCAAAGTGGAAAGCTTCTCAAGGTAGGAGAAATGCTAACATCCATAACTCTGGAATAATTTCCCTGATTAGCATAACTCTTTACAGAATGCTGCTGGTGAACAGGGGAGTTCACCACATTGATCATTTAAAAAAGCAATATTTTTTATGTGGATGAAGCTGAACTTGACACAAAACAGGCGTTGTGCAGTGTCTGCACCCGTGAATTCTGTAGGTCTGTATTACTGTAATTAATTATCCATACAGTTCTCCACTCTCCAGTTCATTCACTGTGATGGAGTCAGTGTTTTTCCATAACAGGCTGCAATTTTCCTTTTATCCACTTCCCTCAGGTCTGTGGTCTCTCTAAATGTGACACACTCAGCACAGGTGTCCGTGTGTTTGCATGGAAATTGTCATGTGGGATTTGAAGCTGGCTCTGTTCCTGAGCTGCTGCAAGAATCTGTTTTACAACCTCTCAAACAGAAATATCAGGGGAAGAGCAAGCACAGGGGCTGATCTGCTGAGGGCAAGTGAGCTGCTCAAATCAACACACAAAGAACACACAATGAACACGCAAAGAACACACAAAGAACACGCAATGAACACGCAATGAACACGCAAAGAACACACATAGAACACACAATGAACACNGAAAAACACGCAATCAACACGCAAAGAACACACTAAGAACACACAATGAACATGCAAAGAACACACAAAGAACACGCAATGAACACGCAATGAACACGCAAAGAACACATAAAGAACACGCAATGAACATGCAAAGAACACACAAAGAACACGCAATGAACACGCAATGAAACACTGCATGCAGCAGCTGCTACTCTTTCTTGATCTGCTCTGGTGAATAGGTGTAAAATCAAATTGAAATAATTCAGTGGTTGTGGGTTTGAGGCTGCCACAGCTCTCTGTGCTTCCATAGCTGTATGAACAGGATTCTCCTGGGTTTGGCTCTGGCAGGCAGAATTGCTCTGGAAATGAAGCCTTCATTCCTTCTCCAGGCTGGCTTCAGTCACTCAGGGCTTGGAGTTGAGGAGCCTGGTAGGAGGAAGGTGCTATAAAAATTTGCTATGGGATCCCAAAAAGGAGAGGGGAAAAAAAACAAACCCAAAACCCAAGCAGCAAGAGTTGAGACGTAAGAAAAAAAGGAAAGAATAAAGGATCCAACATATATTGTAATTGAATATGTTAAGGTTGGGGTGAGGAAAATCTTTCCTTGTGGCTCTTTGGAATATGTGACCCGTATGGAAAACACTGCCCAGTGCTCAGTAAAAAATGCTGGATGCATTGAGGTGAATGTGGAGTGGAACCCCAGCATTCCAGATGGGAGGGGGAAATTTGGGAACCACCAAGGTGATGGGAGTGCCTTGCTGTGAAAACAAGCACGGAGTGAGTGGGTTTAGCAGCTGCAGTGCCACAAAGAACATAAGTTGGTTAATAGCTGTGAAAATGGCACAAAAAATAGTTTATATCAAGGGAGCAGAAAATCTGCATTCACTCCTTTCCAAAAGCATTAATAATTTCTTCCCTCCCCCAAGACTTCCCAGCATTTGCAGGTTTTTTGAGGGTAACTTATTTACTGTGCGAGCTGGTGTTGCTGTGGAGAGGGATGGATGAGTGTGAGGATGAGAATTTAAATATGGGCAGCTGTCTGGCCTTGAAAAACGCACACACAGGGCTGCATGCAACTGTTCTTCCCCTGCACTGTCATTTGTCTTTTGTTCTTTGTTTTATGAATATTAATTTTCAGCCTGCTTCGTCTGTAAAATAATATATTCAGTAGGTGATAGCCATTCTGTGCCAGCACAGATACCCAGTAAATGAACATGGGTGCAGTGGTGAGGTTGGTTTATTTTGGGCAGAAATCTTCCATTGCCACAAACTCAAGCACCATGCAGACTTTCACAGGCTTTCCTTCTACATCCTGTTAAGAGCAGGAAAATTTTGGCATTTGTATGATGTGACAAGGAGCTCAGTTGCAGTAATTTGTTGTTGTTTTCTTTTTTTAACACATCACAGGGTAACATCCCAGTGGGTCAGAGACTTTCTAAAGGGAGGATTGCTGGTTTAAGGTAGCCACAAATATTTGGCTAACAAATATTCCAATCCCATGGCCATTAACTTAGTATTTTCTTGAATTATTCAACTGCTTTTTCCTCAAAAAGGAATGGATCTGTTTTCCTACAGGAAAAGGTAGAATTCCAGGGCGCTTCCTGGGAAATTCATCTTCTAGGTGGCAGTTCCAAGCTGTCTGAGCCTCTGGCATGGTGTGGTTTCACAGGATGGATGTGTAAAATTCAGATTCACCATGTATTTCAAGCCATCAGGGGATATTCACACTGTCATGGTCTGAGTGATGCTGGGAATCTCGTGGGGAATGTTGAGTTTGCTTCTGGTCACCAGCCTGTTAAACACAGCTTGGTTCAGAGTCAGCACGTGAGGAGAGCTTTGAAGTGATCTGGGAAATAAAAATTTATCTGATGTCAGGTGACTGAAGGCTTTTAGCTTTTTTTAGCCTGCCCAAAAAGAGTCTGAGTTGGGACATGATTGCTCTCTATAAATATTTCATGGTTGAGGAATAGACAACCAAGAGGGAGGAGAATTTATTTGGGACTTAGTACTGAAATAAGAGTAAATGGGTAAAAATCCCATTCGTTAGT
Source organism: Cisticola juncidis (assembly GCA_013400215.1). Taxonomy (NCBI): domain Eukaryota; kingdom Metazoa; phylum Chordata; class Aves; order Passeriformes; family Cisticolidae; genus Cisticola; species Cisticola juncidis. The sequence continues at coordinate 10,942 of VXBR01008129.1, forward strand.
TTGCTATTTTGAGAATGCTGTAAACCACCAAAGAGAGGGACTTTTGTGGGGGCACTTTCCTGAAAAGAGTAAGGAGGGTTTAAGTGCCTGCTTTGAGATTGCTCATAAAAGGTAGCTGATGGTATAATTTAGTTCTCTGTGATGATGAAGGATAAACCAGAGGTCTCTGCTGGTTTCTGCTGGATCCTGGGGAGGCTGGAGACTTTAACTGGCTCCAAAAATGGAGGGAGTGTGAGTAATAGAGAGGGTGGACTCACTAATAGGTTTGTAGAATATTCCATTTGTAAGGATGGCAAATGACTGGATCTTCACAGGAGTGCAGAACTTCAGCAGTAAAAATGGATGTGAAGTGTTTAGACCTTGCATAAGGCAGAATTGCCTGGTTCTTGTACTAGCACATGAATGTCTCTCTCCTGTAATGATTTCTCATTTTGACTTCAAAAAAAGCTCAGGAGTGTGGAGTCCTTTGGAAATAACTCCTGCTAAGCCTCTGTAGGTACCCCCCAGACCCCATTAAAAAACCCCACAAAACCCCATTGTTGATGGGTTTTTATTTTTTTTGTAATCTCTGATACAATGCAACTAAAGGGATAAGGATAAGGCAGACAAAGGGATGATGAGCAGACATTTAAATTGGAATTTGCAATTGGACAGAAATATATTGACAAGATCTATCTCAAACAGCATAAAACATCTCAAATATCATAAAACATCCTTAATTAGCTGCTTTAGCTCCTTACAGCTATGGTAGTGGTTCTTAAGAGAGATTACTTTATAAAATGCTGTTATCTGCCTGCCTTGGCAGCCTCTAGAAGCAGTGTTAAAATTTACACTTTTAGGAGCAAATAGCACTTCCCATCTACAACCCTCGAGATCCTGAAAATTTTTCAAGCCTGAAAAGGCTCTTCAAGACTCAGGATAAGTAGTTAAAAGCCAAAAGGGATAATCCTGCAAGGGGCCTTCAGCACTCCAGTTTTAGAGATAAGGAATTTTGCAGTGTCATGGCTGAAAGAAATTCTTAATAGATAAAATGGGAAAATAAATATATAAGGCGAGAAACAAAGCATCTTTTTGTGCCTCCTAATCCCATTTTAAATAAGGGGATGGGAAAACAGTCTTCAGACAAAAAAAAAGAATAAAAAAGAGACAGAAAATGTACATACAGATCTGTCTGTTGTAGACAGAGGGAACAAGGCATCTGCTAGCATCTCAGATATAAATAGAGTGGGAAAGGTAATGGCAAATCTCCCATTGCCTTAAATGAAGCCAGGATTTCATCCTTTTTTTGGAGCACAGTTTGAGCTTGTTGAAGTTTGGGAGTGTCTCTGTTAGGTTGGAAGTCTAGACTTCCACAGAGGCAGTTTTGTCAGGTTTTTTGGAAACAATAACGGCCCGTGGTCAGCACTGAAACCCAGAGGTCCTTATTGTTTAAGGAGCAAAAATTCTGTTAGACCAAAACTCATTAGCTATTTTTAACCTACAGAATTATTTGGTGCCATATCCAGAACCCTAAAACAGGGGATATGAGTTAGTCAGTCCATTCCCACCTATTTCAAGAGTGGTGATGATGATGATGATGATGATTTGGCTTTGTCTATGCTGAGAGCAAGTAGGAACAAGCAGGTTGGAGTTACTGCTCCTCAGTGGGGATTAGGTGCAACAATGGGTCTCAGGGGGTTGGAGCTGGTTGGTTTTATTTTTTTAAGTTTGCTATTTTTAAAATATATTGGGTAGGGGGGGAAAAAAATGAAGTTTCCAAAGTCGTCACCAAGTATGAAAGTAATGAACGTTCGTGGCCTGCGTCGTCTTTGTTCATCTGCTCTGCATGTAATGACTCCTAATTCAGCCTTAATTACACAATCCCATACAGCTTTTTCCATTACACCTCTGCCTTGTTCATTGAACAGATTGGATAGTGTTCAATTAATGAGCAGCTATTCAATATCTTATATTCTTCTCGTTGCTCCATGTATGGTCCTGTGCCTTTGCTGCTGATTACTATTCATCCCTTGCTCAGAATACATAATTACTCATTTCTTACAAAGCTTTTTTGTGGTTCTTTCACTAATATCTAAGTGCCTCACAAGCATTGTTTAATTTATGAGATGAGTGGTTATTACCCCTGTTTTACAGTTGAGGAGATAAGGCACAGATTAAGCTCAGACATACCCACCGATTTGGGGTTCATGATTTTTGGTATTTAGGACCTCGGGGGCAGAAGTACTTGGCATTTTCTAGCACTAAGTATGTCCAAAATGCAGTTCCTATTGATTTACTTACAGCTGTGGTCTCTTAAGCCACTGCAAATCAGACTCTGGATCACAAGCTGCATATTCAGGAAACAGAGAGGATAATTAGGTTTTTTTCTTGATTATTATTATAAAGTCCATGGTAAAGGAGATGCCAGTTTTCCAGGGCACCTGCCTCATGCACTTTCTCTTTTCTCCCTTTCTCTCTTCCTTCTTTAAATCTCTGTAATCCTTTGTGCCCTTTGTTCTCAGTAGTGTGACAGTGTGGACTCCCAAGGACAGGAGTCCTTTTGACTTTGGTCCTGCCTCATCCTAAATCCCCATTTTCCCCAGGAGGTCTGGTAGGGCAGGGCTGAGGGTGTAGGAGTAAGATGTAGTGAGAGACACAGAGTTAGATCAGAATTCAGGTTTGGAGGTGTTGGGAAGTCTTGGATTCCTTACCTGGTCAGCAGCAGCAGCCACAGCAAGGTTCCTGGGGTGCAGTCATGTGCAGGAAACAGGGATAATGGAAAAGCTGCTCAGTAGGTGCCTAAATCATTTGTCTGGAGTGAATTTGGGAAGTTTGTGATGCTGCTTCTCTAGCACATACTGATTAGTTCCCACTTCCATTAGTGGGAACTCCTCAGAGCAACCTGTTTGACCATCCTCTCCATTTAAAAGAAAATATTCTTGCTCTTCTTAAAGACACAAGTGACACCTGCATCCTTCTATTCTTCCTAACAGATTTTTTCCCTGATTTATTAAATCATAACTATAAAAAAGGTCCATCTACAGATTTTCTTCAATGGGAATGCCAGAGGACCAGTGATAAGGGCAAAAGGCTGTAATGGAATTACTGCTTGAGGCAGTAGGTTTTTCTATTTAATGAAACCACTCAGTGCCTCCTGCCTGGAAAAGAATATCTGAAGGAATTCAAAAGGGCTAAATAAATGCCTCAGCAAATAAATGTGGAAAGGTTATGGTTTAGAAATTTATTCTAGAGATTCAGAATGTAGGCTGACAAGTCACAGGGTGAGAAAAACGCCAAAATGGGAGTAGTTTCTGCAATGGAAAGACAGATACATTATTTTAAAACACAATGTGATGTCCATATTACAGTGCAATGGTGGTTTTGAAGAAAATTGTGCTTCTTTGGAACTTTTGGACTGTTCTTGAAAGATACAATTTGATATGGCAAGAGTCTTGCTATTTGCATGTTACTGAATATTCTGGTAAATATTTTGAATACCTTTTTATTCTTGTAATCTAACATATCACACTTTTTCCCAGAAAAGGTGTCATTACTTTCAGCATTAAGGCATTTGTATCAGATTTTTATATCTAATTCCATTTGCCTTTAATTCTTGATCCTTGCAGAAAAACAAACACAGGACAGTGACATTTTCCCTGCTCGTTTGCCATTTGTGGCATGTTTGCATTCACTTTGGGCTACCAGAAGAACCAGAGCAGGTTTCCCTCATTTGTACTCTGCCTGTTTATTTTGCTCCCTCTGGAAATCAGTTTGTGGTGCTCTCCAGGATGGGATGTCTGGAAGTGGCTGTTCCAATACCTGCTCCTCCTGTAGCAAATTGTGTGGTGGAAAGGGACACGTGGCAGACAATTCCCACCCTGGCACAGCAGCCAGGCTGATCCCAGAGCAGGGGAGCTAAAAAAGCTTTTCCAGGGAGGACTGAGCCCTGCCCCGTGTGGGAGCAGGGCTGGAAAAAGGAGCTGGAAGGGAGCAGGAGCAATCCAAGCTGAGACTTGGAGGTTTGCAAACCTTTTGCATGCTCTGCACAAGTTCTCTGATGAGCCTCTTCTCCATTAGGCTGGAACAGCTTTGTTAATTTAAAGCTGGTGCCTGTGGGGAAGAAGTGCAATTGTTCTGTACTTTCAAAACTTGGGCATTTATGCAAGTTTCCTGTAAGCATTTTAGGAATCTAACTATACCATTCCATTTCTGGAAGGACATTTTTTTTCTTGGGTGTTTAGCTGTAGATGAGTATTATTATATGTATCTCACAGGCTCGTGCTCTAATTTTTTTTCCTGAGAATAATTATATATTTGGAGCTAAGCATTCAATTATTTATTCATCCGTTTTACCACGTGGACTTAGCAAATGGACTTGTGTTAGCCTATACACCATATCATGCATGCAAATTCCACTCTTAACAATACTGCCTGAAATTATGTAAGTGATAGGTGCTAATTTTCTCTGATACAACAGAATGATAATGATGGACTGTTGGGAAAAAATAATAATAAGTACTTCTTAGGTTGTGTGCACTGGCATACTAAACTATTCATAAAATTAAAAAAGGATAATGAAAAGACACTAACCCACTTTAAAAACGATGCCTTTTCCTTGCAGTCTTTTTAGTGATAACAGGAAGGGAATATTCCTGCAGTGATAGCACCATATTCCTGAAACTATCAGGTTGTACACTCATTTCTTTGGGGGGAGGGTGGTTGTTAATGGCTTCAAATGCAAGGTGTGAACAGCCAGGCAGTCACATTCTAGATGTTCAAGTGATTTAAAGAGCCCTGAGAACTACAGGTAATATTTCATATTCCATTCTTCTGCACTGTCATCATGCAGGTAACTCTGTGTGAATGTAGGGCAGCAGGCAGTCTGACAAGTACTCTGTATTTTAATACAGCAACATTGCTTACAGCTTTATAAAATAAATTATGGGGCTGGGGAATAGTGCAAACCCGTGGACACAGTGGTTTACACTGAGCTGCATCTTTTCTTGCTTCCCTTCTATTTCATGAAGGAATCCACTTCCATGTAAGAAATTTAGAAAGAATACCTAGCAATTATCCCGTGTTAATTATTCATTTCAAAGTAGGAAGAGGAAATATGGCAAGGATGAGCTCTTTCACTGACTGTTTAATAATAAAAGATCCTTTGTGGAAAGCTTATGAAAAAATGAAGGACATAAAAGCACAAGCAAAACACATGTGTTAGTACATGCTGGGAGCTGTGATGAGACAAAAGAGGGTTGAGCAGCATTTGGGTAAATTTGCTTACTTGAGCATCCCTTTTTCCATTGAGTTAGAAAATGTTCCAGAAATAGAAAACTGAAGGACAGTATCATCTTCCTGAAACTCATTTCAGCCCTTCCTATTGCCATTCTCACCCTCACTGTATTTTCTATTAGCATCCCACAAAGAAAGTGAGAAATCCTTGTTACTGTCGCCATTCTTTGTGTCCTTGAAGCTCTCAATAACAAAAGCTCACGATGCAAGAGCACCTTTTTCCCACAAGGAGCAAGGTGGGAAATGCTGTGTGTGTTCCTGCAGCCCAAGGTGCCCACTCAGACTCTGCAGGGAGAGCTGGATCTCAGGTATTGCCAGATAATGCAAGTGGGGCTGATGCAAAATCTGTGTGCAGCTGCAGTGTGGGGAGTGTGCAGTCCTTCATCCTAAAATCAGAATGCCTGGGAACTTCTTGGGGACTTCACTTTGAACAAAGGTTGTCATCTGAAAAAGAATGAGGGAAATCCTTAGGATTAAGTTATTTCCATCCAGCTGTGGGACACAATGTAAGGTTTCAGCTGGAATCAGAAACAAAGGTTTAGGAGAAGAGGGGAGAAAGGCTCTGGCATCCAGCAAGGGGCACAGAGCAGGCCACAGCAAAAACATTTCTCCTGTTCCAGACGTGCAGGTCACGCCCTGCAGTGGCACTTGCCAAGACTAATAAAGGAAGATGAAATTTAAAATGAGAGGAAGGTGCTTGCTCAGAAAACAGCCCTGGTGCTCGGGCCCATCATTGTCACTGAGTCCCACAGACTGAGCTGGCTGTGCATGTTTGGTGTGTGTCCTTCTGCCACGCTGGTACTGTTTGCTTCCTCAGCTCTCAGGGGAGAAGGGTTTACCAACAGCAGGTTTGGGAATGTGAGGAACTGGGGATGTGAGGAATATGTGTGACAGCCCTGAGGGACACAGGGGTCGTGTGGCTGAGCCTGTGAAGGGGCAGAACAGCCAAGGGGAGGGCAGGCAGGAAGGATTTTGGGGACAGGAATGCAGTGCTGCAGCAATCCTGGAGCAGGTTTTGTTAGGCTGCTGGAGGCAACCTGTTGCTTTCCTTTTGTCCTTCACTCCGGGACTTCCCCTCAGTTAATATGTGCAATTCAGGTATTATGATTATATGTGCAATTCAGGTATTACGTTTATATGTGCAGTTCAGGTATTATGTTTATATGTGCAGTTCAGGTATTATGTTTATATGTGCAATTCAGGTATTATGTTTATATGTGCAGTTCAGGTATTATGTTTATATGCACAATTCAGGTATTATGTTTATATGTGCAGTTCAGGTATTATGTTTATATGTGCAGTTCAGGTATTATGTTTATATGTGCAATTCAGGTATTATGTTTATATGTGCAGTTCAGGTATTACATTTATATGTGCAGCTCAGGTATTATGTTTATATGTGGAGTTCAGGTATTATGTTTATATGTTCAATTCAGGTATTATGTTTATATGTGCAATTCAGGTATTAAGTTTATCCACTGTTTAGTCAAATTTATTGTAAGTATCCATTTTTATTGATCAGCCTGTCAGGGTTTGGGGGTTTTTTTGGGAAGTTTTTTTAGGGTTTTTTCCTGTATGTAAACACATACAGGACCCTTTTGTTTCCTGGGAACCCTTGGCCTCAGCAGAAGCTCCTGAGTGCTGGATTAGCCGTGTTAATTCCATTTTAACCACTATAACCAGTGGCCATTTGACAGTGCCAGGAGCCCGCCGTGGGTTCCCCTCGTGCCTGACCCTGTTGGGGAGCAGGGCATTCATTAATCAGCACTCTCTGTTTATTGCTGAATGATGAGGTTAACTGGCCACTTCCTAGGAATAATGAAAAACAGAGCTCAGCAATCCCTGAGGAGCTTTTCCCCCTTGTGCTTCTCCTCTGGTCCTGGGGCAGCACCAGGGCCTATCTCCAGAACCCATCTGAATCACACACCAGTCCTGTCACGTGCCCGGCCATTGAAACAATCAAACCACTGAGGCGGTTCCTAATTAAAGCCAGGCTAATGATATTTGTGGGAAAAGCTGTTGGTTTGGCCAGGCCTGCTCCGTGAGGGCGCCCTGCAGCCACGGTGGCTGCGGCCCTGCAGCTCCCAGGACAAACATTTGGGGATGGCTCCGAGTCCCTTCCAAGCGCTGCAGTCTGATTTTTGTGTGGAAAAACTGCCAGAGAAACTCTGACTTGCAGGTGCTGGTGGAAGCTGGGCCACAATTTCACGTTGAAAGGTATTTTGAATTTTCTGTGCTGGCTGTGGTTTGTGCAGGCCTCACGTACATGGGAGGTCATGGTGGCACCCACGGGAAGGGGGCAGAATTAACCACAAACTGTGCAGGAGGTACTGGAGCAGGGAATATGTCCTGGGAACACAGGGAATATGTCCTGGGAACACAGGGGACAAATCCTGGGATCACAGGGAATATGTCCTGGGATCACAGGGAATATGTCCTGGGAACACAGGGAATATGTCCTGGGATCACAGGGAATATGTCCTGGGATCACAGGGAATATGTCCTGGGATCACAGGGAATATGTCCTGGGGACACAGGGAACACAGGGAACATGTCCTGGGATCACAGGGAACACGTCCTGGGAGGAACAGCCCTGGTTTGCCTTCCCCTCTTCAGCCATGGGCTGTGCTTGCTCTGCCTCCCAGCCTGGGCTGTAGGGTGTGGGTCCTCTGCTCAGTGGTTCGGTCTAAAAGCCCCATTTCCCTTCCTATGAAGTTCTAGAAAAGCAGAGAATGTAAATCACAAGGCAGGGGCTGTCACTGCTTTCCAGGGCTGTGTTTTTGTCACAGGGAGAGGTGTGTGGGGTGTGTGTGGGACACCATCCCTCTGCAGCAGCATGGCAGAGCACCGTGAGGGACAAAGGTGTCTGTGGCAGCAGCCTGGGCCCAGACAGGTTCCTGGGGACAGGTTCCTGGGGACAGGGTTCTGGGGACAGGTTCCTGGGGACAGGGTTCTGGGGACAGGGTTCTGGGGACATTTTTGCATCTCTAAAGTTCTTAGGGCTGCCACAAGCTGTTTTCCCTGTGCTTGCAGAGAGGAGCAGAGGGTGGCATCAGGCTGTTCTGGGCTCAGCCCTGAGACAGACTCAGCAAGTCAAGTCCCATGCAAGCTTGTAGGCAGAGCTGGGGCACCTGCTCCAGCAGGGTGTCAGCCTCCTTGGAAGGCAGAGTCTTTTAAAAATACTAAAGAGTCAGAAAAATCAAGTTACAGGAGTGACAGGTCAGGCACAGTGCATTAATAGACGTTTATTTTTTGCCTTAGTCTTTGCTCGCCTTTGCTTTTGCAACCTGTGCCTCGTTCCTGTTCCCTCCAAGCTGTTGCCTTGCTGCATCTCGAGAGTGTGATGGGATTTTGTGCACGTAGTCCCTGTGCCAGAGCATTGCCTGGCACATGGAGGGGATGGCTGGAGCACAAGCTCAGCTCAGACCCCCTGCCCTGGTCCGTGCTCCTTGCAGAAGGGAGCTGGGGAGGTTGGCAGCCAACCTCCACCAAAACCTTTGCAAATCACGTCACGTACAAACTGCAACTTTTCAGTATTTTGTACTGTGATCCGTTATAATTTTAAGTGATAATGTATGAGATGGCAAAAGGCACATCTGTGGTATCAGAGCAGTGATGCTTCAAAGGGTCTGTCTCAAAGTGTGAAGGCTCTTGAGCTTCTCAAATATGTCTGTGAAAAATGTAACACGGGAGAAAACCAACATGTTCCTCCCTAGCCTTATTCACAAACTTACTTTTCACTAAACTCTGTTCTTCTAGCTGATACATTCTTACTCTCGCAAAATAAAATTCAGCCTCGGGCTGACACACAGCATGGAAAATTTCAGCCCTAGCTGCTAATGTGTGGTAAAGTTATAAGCAATAGAAAATGAGGTCTGAAAATGAGAAGTGTCAGGCAACCTTAACTGTATGTAGACCTACCATACTCAGTGATGATAATTTGGTTTTTGACAGATTTCAGCCAATTTGCAGATTCATTTTGACATACACTGTACAGAGAAAGGAGGGGAGAAGTCCCTGGAGTAGGACTCTCAGGCATGCAGGTATGACTTTGTATGTAGTCAAAGCAATGATCAACCACACAGTCATTTTACCTTCTGCCAAACCTTCAAAACTGTGCTGCAGAAAGGCCATAAAAAAAGAATCAGAAGGTAAAATCCAGGTACCAATGCACAGAAGCTGGGACCTGTTGACTTTGTGCCTGTTCTTATCTCATTCCATGAGTCTAAATGTAGGCTGCAGGAAAATGTTGAGTTAATAAAAATATTGCAAAAGTTGTAGCTTAAAGCTTGCATTGCTTGCATAAACAAAAGCCTCTAGCATGCTATTCAGGTATGCATAGCCAGCACAGTTTTAGTAACAAATGCTGACTTTCCAGTAAACACTGCAGACTTCTATTTTGTCTCTCATTTATGCACTGAGAATCTGTCCAGGGTATTTTTCCTGAGTAGAACTATGAACTTTGCTTATTTGGAGCATCAAGAAGTGATTTTAAGCCCAAGCCAGGTGAAGGGGTTTGAGGTGGAGGTGTGGATGCAGGGTTACCTTTAGGAGAACATTTTTGGGTGAGCCTTTCCTGCTGGGGCTTGGGAATCCTGTTGGCCTGGAATGCTGCTTGCAGATCACACAGCAAGCTGCATCCCAGCCTTGTTTGCAGGCTGCCTGCAGCTGGGCTTTGCTGGTTTTTGGCGAGTTTTTTGGTGCTTGGTTGTTTTAAGGCCCTTTTTTCCCAGATCACATGCAGAACTGGTGTGAATGGTGCTCGCCTGTTCCCTGGATCAGGCTCTGGCAGCCTCTACATGACTTTTAAAGTGTCTTTCAGCAGAGCCTTGCTGACAGCTCAACAGTTACATAAAATGCTGCCTTCCTAAAAATCACTTCACAGCAATGTCAGTATGCGAGGAGCTGGGTTAATCCAGTTACTTTCCTGCTGGGATATAATTTGTCATTTTGCAGAACCGTTCCACCTGCCTTACACAGTCTGGGGTAAAAAAGGTTGGCTTAGTCGTGTCTCTTTACCTGGACAGGATAACTTGGTGCTGTATTTGTTTGTGGCAAAGACTTGTATGGGTAAAACTGCTTTTATTGAACAGTCCTGTTGTTTTACGGACGATAAACTTTAGATGTGAATAACCCTTTTCATTATCAGCAATAAAATGGGAAATTTCAGGCAACGCAATCTCCATCTTTTATGGGAGCTCGTTTAGTCATAATTAATTCCTGGGAGGATTTTGCTGGTATGTAGCCTCATTTTTTTTCCTCTGCTTAATCTTATTCTCTTCATCAGGTCAGAAATCTTTGGCTACTCAGTATTCTTAAAACCAGGCACGTGCTAAGGTGCCCAAGGCAAAAGGGCTGAAGGCACATGACTGGGGACTTGAGCTAGGCTTTTATCATTTCCTGTCTCTAATTATCAGAGAAGTTACAGGCAGGCAAAAGGGCTACTTTAAGTTTTTTTGGTAAATCAGTCCCTCTGGCTTGGAATCATTTCCGTCCCATCCTCTGGACTTGCTCCAGTTTGTTTGTCTCTTCCAGTACTGAAGTGCCTGAGCTGCACACAACATTCCAGGTGTGGCTGTGACAGAAATGCCAGAAATGCCCAGAGCACTGCTGTGCCAGCCTGACCCACTGTGTGATGCCCTGCAGAGCAAGCTGGGCTCTCACTGGCACGTGCCTCTCCTTGACACATTGATTCTTACATCCACATTATCCCCACATTCCTGAGTCTCTTTCCACTGTGATGCTTTCCAAGTTTTGCTGTGTTACTTGTTAACTCTTCATTTTGGATTTCTCCCTTGGTACGTGCAGTAGCATTTTTCCAACTGCAGTTTTACTGCTTGTTTCCTATCTTCGCTTCCAATTTCTCTCCCTTTGTATTATTTTTCTGTCCATATTTTGTGCTGTCAACTCCTCCTTTCTTCCTACTTCAGTGACGTCCCTCTGATACTTCACAGGATATCTTCACAGTGTGATAAACTCTGAATTTGTCAGTCTCTTATCCTCAGCAGGAATTTGCTGTAGAAATTCTTAATGATAGCATTGGTATAGGGGCCTTCCATCGTGTACATCTTGCCAAATAATAACAATGAACTGGATTCTAGATTTCCTGCTCACTGTATAAACAGCTTTTTCAGGTGAGGAGGAGAGGCAGAGGTTAGTGGATAGGAAATGTAGTGGATAAAATGAACCGGGCATTGTGCATTGGTGAATAAATAAAACACATTTTCTGCATGAGTGCATCTCCCAGTGGTGTTTCCATATTTGTGTACTTCACCCTTTAAAGGAAGCATTCCTGACCTGCTGGGTGCCTCAGCATCTTCAGGGACCATCACTGTGGAGCTGGGAGGGGTAAGGATGCTCCAGGAGCAGTGTGCTTTGTGTTTTTCTGCAAAGGAATTGTGGATTTCTTACACTGATGGCCTGATTTCCCCTTTTACTCACCTGAACTTGGGTAAATGGAGTTTCCCTGCTTGCACCAGCACCAGTGTGGAGAGGTTTTTCTGCACCAGCTTCTCCAGGCTTGGAGGGGCTGTGATGGCACAGCAAGTCAGGCTCTGGTTATCTTTTTGTAGGTCTCTCCCTTTCAAAAATGAGTTCACTTCCATGCTTTGTCTTGTCTGCTTCAGCTTGAGTCTTCTGGTAGCTAAAAGTCCATCTGTCCCTTTGGGAACCCCTCAAAAACCAGCAACCACCAATCTTCCCACGTAACTTTTTAATTATTTCTGCATGTGAGTTTTGGCTGTGCTCCAGCGTTGAAATCATTATGCTGTTTCAGAGTGTAAATAAGTGGGACTGGATTAATAAATTGTATGAAACATGGTGCCACACTTCATTATAATCCATTTATCAAAGTGGAAAAACCTTTTAGTACATAAAGTGCATCTGCTTTTAATTTTCATTTTGATCTTTTCTTTGTATGTTTTCAGGCACAGGTGCACGTTTTCAGGAAGGCTTTTAATGCTGGTGCCTGGCAGTTTCAAAGTTACTTCTGAGGATGGCAAAACAGCCTCACAAATTTGGGATGGATAAGGAAAAGCACAGGACTGGATTATATTCTCAGAATTATAAACTGCAGTGCAATAGATCACAAGGAAATCTGGCTTAAATTTTAAAAAAAAATTTAAATTTTTTATGTTAGTGACCTTTTTAAAATTTCTGTTTTCTTAATGCGCATTTTGTCATTTTCACTTAGAAAGCTTTTTTCAGACGGGAGGATTTTGCCTTTGGTCACTGTCATTGTCCCCAGGATAAAACAATTTATCCTGATGGCACTAGTGGAACTCACCTTTTCCAAAATAAACACGTTGGGAGCCACGTGGAGCTGCAGTGAAGCTCACACCTTGGATTTGCACTCAGGGACCACCACCCTCACCATCCCTTTCCTTCCCTGACCCCTCCTGCAAGCCCCAGCTCTGTCCCTGGCTGTTTTATATCACTTTAATGAGCAAATTGTTTTATTTTAGGAAGATCAGTCCAAAGTATTTTTGTGCTGTTGATGCATTTCTTGTAAGCAATGACATTTCCATTTCACGTGAGGTTGTGTTAAATAGCTACTTGCAGGAAACTAAAATGAATTCAAGCTGCTTAGTACTACCAGAATTTTAATTATGAAAAATTAACTCTAAAAAAACCCCCAAAAGAATCTATGTCCAAACCTGCCCCTTGTGAAGTTAAATGGGAACAGACTGAGGACTTTTTGATTTTGTTCTTTTTAAATGAGTTGAATGCAAAGAGTGAGGATGAATACCAGGGAGGAGCAGCAACTCTAATCCAGGGGGGAATTCTGGATATAAATTATATATTAATCGGTCTTTAGTTTTCACCACTGAGCAAAACAAATTCTGAAATAACAATTGTAGCAATTAGGCAGAATGCTCTTTGAAAGCAATTATATTTATGCCTGAGTTATGATGTATTTATGTCCCGAGATAATTATTTTTCTATTGTCTTACGCCTCCTTTGTCATTTTTGTTCTCAGTGGCCACCATCACTGGGGCTGAAATTTGACACATTCAGTTTTATCTGAATATCCATTCCCTTGCAGCAAAAGCAAAATCTGATCCCTTCAAGATGTCAGTCTGGCACGTGAATTCTGTGCCTGAGAAGTTCTGTGTGCTTTAAAAGATGTCTGGCTTGTTTGCTTTTAACTCCCAGTGCCAACTTTATATGTGTTGAAAATGTCAGATTCTGAGCAAGTCCTCCATGGCTTGAGGTGTTCTAGACCTAGGATGATTCCAGTGTGAAAGGTCACCCCTTCATATATTTCTGCAGCAAAGAAAATTGCTTTTATTTTGGGAAAGGTGCAGAAATGAGGGATCCAGCACCCAGCATGGTGGCTGTCACCATGGCAGATTTATTAATTTTCTTTTGTCTCTCAGAGGTCATCCTGGTGCTGGTGGGGCAGGAAAGGTGTCAGACCCACCATGCCTGGGTGAGGGGGCCGTGGGGTTTTACCTGTGGGGTGAGCTCCAGTAAGATTTGGGGTAATTAGGCAAAGCTTTGGTTCATCAGTGCTTTTCCTGCTGGGTGGTGCTTTGCTCAGCCTCTTGAGGCTGGAGGAGTGAGCAGCAAAGGGTGAGTTTGTTTTCAGGTCCTTTTAGGGGTTTGGGGAGCAAGAACTGGAAGGGATTTGGATCTGTGGCTCTGCAGCCTGGAAATTCTGCACCCATTTTGGGGAATGGTACTGGGAAAGAGGTCCTCATCCAATTAAACATGGAAATAGTGATTTTAGTTGGTGTAATATCCATTCTGCTACTTAAGTTACACTTCTTGTTTTAGGTTGTTACAGTATTTTAACAGTAAACACACTCTGAAATTCCATTGTAATTGTCAGATCTTCTTTCTACAACCCCTAATCCTCCTTCCTTCAGATTTTGCTGGGTAACACAGAGCTGAGGTTCCTGATAAAAATAAACAAAAGGAGAGAGAAAAAGGAGAAAATAAATAGGGAGACAAGTACAGAGTTCAAAGGGTAAAACAGACTCTTTCTCAAAAGTTAGCAAACAAATGCAGAGAATTTTTAAGTTCACTTTGGTGAGCATCTGGTATTACTTTGGTCAACATTTCTGTGTTTGGAATCTCAAGAGACTGTGCTGAAAAGCTCTCTTGTGATGGTGTTGCTTTTAAAAGAAAATTATTACTGACCAGAGTTCTAAAGGAAAATATTTGTCAACATGTGTGCTGGCAATATTTTAAATTGTTCCTATTATACATAATAATATTCATTATTATAAATTTAGCATATTTCCAGACTGAGCTGTAGTAAACTGTACATGAAAAATGCAAGAGAAAAATATGCTTTGAAGATAATGTGTCATTCACACAGAATAAAATTTGTGATCTGCTGAGCATGCTAAATGCAAGAGCACAGCAGACTTGAACATCAAAATGTTTGCAAAAACCAAAGGGCAGCTACTTTTAAAAACAAAAAAAATAGCAGAACATTTTCACTGAGATGAAGAGTTGGGGAAAGTTTAACTTTGTGAAACAAACAGCCTATTTTTCTAGCAATGTCTTTTATATAGCATGTGTGTTATTGAAGGAGTCAGCCTGGAATCGCAGATTTTCAAACGGAGGTGCAAAGCACAGAATTAATGCTGTGCATCTTGATTTTTCTGTTTGTCCTGTGAGAAGTTGTCTCTTGGTTATTACTGCAAAGACAATTTGCTGTGTTATTATATCTGCAGGATGGTGAGGCAGACTGGTTTGGAGGAACAAATAAAATGTAGCAGGCTTCAGGTACACTTGTAAATAGAAATATTTTTGTAGAGTGAATATTTTCAGTGGAGTGTTCACTGCAGGATCATGGCTCAAGGATTCATTCAGAAATCCTTAACCAACTCGTGCTCCATATTCCAGCCTGCTCCCCCCACACCTCACCCTCAAACATTCCCTCAAATGAACCTGATATTTCACACAGCTCTTATTTTACACTGAGTGCTTCCTGAAATCCAGTTGAAACACTGAGCTATTTGTAGAGCAGGATACTACAGCGTGTATCAGTGTAGCAGACTGGCTGACCACTTTATGTCAGCAAAAAATGGAAGGGCATTTCAGCTGCAATTTAAGTTTTTTTGCGTGGCACTTACTTTAAAAAGTCTTTCCAGATCTTTTAGACCATTTCTTGTACATTGAGATTTTCCATTAAAGGCCCTGGAAATTTGCAGAATGTCAAGAATGCCTTATCAGATTTGTAGCATGGGAAAGCAGAATTAGCCACCATGCATGCAACATGATCTCTTGTAAATCTGCCTCTGCAGATAGCAGCATCTAGAGACTTCAAAAATACTCAGTTAAAACTCCAGTTAAAACCAAACTGAAAATTTGGAAATTTGCTGCGAGAGAAAATGCTGTAAAGTATTAGATGTGTGATTTTGTCAAAACATCCTCTAAAGCTCTAATTCTCACTCTCTGTATCACTGTATTCATTATAATCTAAAATCAAAAGTAATTGAGCTGAAAACTAGTTTCAAAACAGAAACAAAATTCTTTCACTTGATAACAGGATTATTTTGATATCTGTAGATATTTTTCCTTGCTTTTCATCCTAAACAGACTTCCAGTGCTGGTGATTTCACTGAATCTAAAATGCTTTGCAAAGATCAGGTTTTTCCTATTCCTCTTCTGTGCTAACATCACTCAGCATGTCTTTGATGCCATGAAAAGGGAATTACCCTCTAGTCTGTCATGTTTCCAGCAAGCTGAACTGAAGGATGCTCCTGGGGATGGTACCTTGTGTTGGTGGCTCAGCCTGACCGAATAACAGGATGGCAGGAGCACCACACACAGGCTTGGAGGGGCTTTCAAGGCTCTGGGGTGTGTTTTAAGCATGGCATAAGAAAATGTGCACATGGACCCTAAATATGAGGTGCAAAGAAATATTTTTGTGCTGGCTGTGTCGCTGTTATGAGCAGTTTCATCCCTGCTGGATGGAGCAGCCTCCTTTGGGCTACATCCCGTGCCAAATTTCCTCTCTCTCCTTGATCCCTCTCATCAGTGCCCTTTCAGCCCGCTTAAAATAGTGAGTGAGAATCATTTTTATAACTCCTCTGTCCTTTGCCAGGGTCACCAGAGCGTCCCAATTGTTGTTGTGAGCCTGGTCTCAGCCTGGTGTGAAAGGAAACTCGCAGAGGGCGTGAAGGAGCAGAGGACAGGCTCAGATTGGAGTCTGTGCTCTTAGGGGCTGTGTAGGGAGTGAATTGAAATATTTTGCATATAAAGCATCTGGAGACACAACCCTGCTTGCTCCACTTCCAGCAAAAAAAAGGGAATCAGCTTTATAAATGTGGTCAGAAGCTCTGGTAGCTCATCTGTGAGCACCAGTGGGTGAACCTGTGCTTTTCTGCTGGGTTTTGTGCACCCTGCAGGAAATGCTGCTCTGGAGACGTCACTTTTATCCCTGCCATCAGTAATTTTAATATGCTTTGCCTTGATATATTAAATCACGTGTAGCCATACATTTAACTGCAATGTAAAAATGTAAAAATCACATTTATTGGCTGAAGAGAGGAAATAATTCATATAGAAGGTAAATGAGAAAACGGAAAAAAAGAGTTAGAGAACACGCAAGGGGTAAAAGTCTTGAGGATGAAAGTAGGTTAAAAAAATGGTTGGAAAATAAATTTTGTTGAAGGAAAGAAACAGGAGAAAGGAGTAGAAAGTCAGGAGACTTAAGGAAAAAAATCATTAAAATGGCAGATAAAAAATAATCCAGTAATATGAAAGGGTAAAGAAATTGAAAGATATCTTGGGACCTAGAAGTAGCAGAAGGTAATTTAGAATGAGAAGCAGGCAGGAAATATCCCAGATGTGATGAATATTTTGCCAAAGTCAAAACAAATTTTAATTAGGCCTGTAATTTATTATAAAGGAGGGAAAGCTGTAAATTCTTGTTTCAGAGAAGGTTTTAGATTATACTTATGCTGTAATAATGTTAATAATAGACCGATATTGTCATCTTGTCAGACACTGCCCTGGTCTGCAGTGGAAAAGGACTTTGTCTGGGACTGATGGGAGCTGTGGAGTACTAGGGAGATAAACCCTGACACTGAACACCTCAAATGCAAACCCAGAGCCCTCCCTGTGTAAAATGAAGGGGAATATTCATATTTATGTGGCTGTGGCATTCACTGTGCCACACACACACCTCAGCACCAGCAATGTCAGCTCCCCGTGGTCGGCCTGGGCTGGTTCAAACAGAGTGCCAGGTTAATGGTGCAGTGTCTGGGTGGCTCTGGCAATGAGTAACCTGTCCTGGAGAGAGGACAGGGGCTGTGCTGGGGGACAGGGGCTGTGCTGGGGGACAGGGGCTGTGCTGGGGGGACAGGG
>VXBR01008129.1:28628-62110 GCA_013400215.1 Cisticola juncidis
GTCCTGCCGGGGGGACAGGTCCTGCCAGGGGACAGGTCCTGCCGGGGGGACAGGTCCTGCCGGGGGGACAGGTCCTGGCAGGGCGCGCGGATGGGCGGCCGGCGGCGAGGCACTGCCCTAATCTCTTTCCCAGGTTGTTCGAACCAGTTCAAGAGCAGTAAAACAAGGTTATGTAATTGACATGTGATGTAGCCCAAAATAGTGACTGCAAACATAGGCTGCTGTTGCTGGGCAGTTGTCAACTGCTTACCAAAAAAAAAAAAAAATCAAAACCCAAAAAACAACAAAACTAAAAACAAAACGCAGCGCAAAACAAAAAGCGCCCTCAACTGTGTGACAAAAGGACATTTGAAATGAAAATGCAGTTCTCACTTCCATTAACTAGCAGGGTTTTTTTTATTTTTTTTTAAATGGCAAGAAATAGGGGCGTTGTGCAAACTGAAATTTGAAAAGAGATTCATCATCATACTTCTCACGCTGATGTATTTGAGAGTACCTGGCAGCTGCAGATGGCCAAGTGCAAACCTCAGGTATATGCAGTTTGTCCCTTGTTAGTGTGATACGACTCCTGTCAAACAGGAAAGCCTTTTCTGCATGTGCAAAACCATTGTGGCAAGTCTTGGCAGTAATTTTATTTGTGTACTGGCTGTCAAAAGGTAGAAATAGTTCATTTTTAGTAATTGAAGGGGCTTATGTGGATACAGAGACAAAATCTGCAAGGGTTTCAGAGCTGGTTTAAAGGAGCACATCACACAGCTCAGTGAGCACAAATGACAGGTTGGGATGTGCACATTTTGTGGTTCCTTGCTAGGAAGGCAAAGAATTCCTTGTGGGAGGCAAAGCCCTTCATTAGGGCTATACCAGAAAGCAGAAAAACCTGGTGTTAAGTTCTGTTTGCTGACCAGATATTCCTGAGGTGAGAGAGTTCCCTTAGAAAATCCTGATGATTTTCTGCAGGGTGTTTGCTTTGTCTTTAGCAGGGAAGGTCTGTGGCTCAGGTTGGGAGGGATGCTCAGGCTGGTTTGTGGTGTCTCACAGGCTGGTGGGTCGAGGGAAGGGACAGTGATAAGAAATAAATGTTATTTATTCCATAAGGCTTTTCTATGTATCACTGCTGCCAGGGAGATAATCTTCCCAGTTGGGAAATATTTCAGGAACTGAGCACTTATCCCAGCCCAGAAGCTGCAGAAGGGATGCTCTGACATGCAGATCTGCAAGGCAGGGCTGGAGGTGGCTTCCAGCTCCTCTCCTCCAAGCCTGGGAGAGGACTTGGCTTTCTGGCTGCCTGCAGGGAGAAGACAACTCTGCCTGCAATCTTCTGAGTCAAAGTATTAATCCTCATTGTGGAGGAAGAAGGGAAATTGGGACACTTTGGATGCATTTTGATGTGCCTCAGTGAGGCACTATTTTAAAAGCTGAGTTTTCTCAAGCTACTTCTGCCTCATTTGCTCCTCAGCTGCCGCTCCTGTTTTCTCACTTTGTCCGTTCCCGTTTGGGACATTGGACCCAGAGTGGATTTTGGACTTTTTCTTTGCCTTTCTCAGTGTGTGTGGAGCTGGAGGAGGAATAAAGGGATCTCTCTGCCCAGGTGAAGGCAGGAAGGAGCACGTGGAAGGCAGCAGTGCCCCAGGAGAGGAGCTGGTCACAAGTGACCGTGAGTCAACAACCTAATGCCATTGCCAAAAGCCAGCTCTGGCCCAGGATTGCATTAGCAGGGCTGCTGTGTGTGCAGGATGCAGGAAATAACCATTTTATCGGCCTCAGTGATGGTGAAACTCAGCAAGAAAAATGTGCCCCGTTTAGGAAAGAGGCTGGAGGAGAACAGGAGGAATTGACAACAGATTGAGGAAACAAGACCTGCGAGGAGAGATTGAGAGAACTGGATTTGTTTAGCCCAGCAAAGAGATGGGGAACATAAATCTTTTGATAGGCAGGAGATGTTGTAAGGAGGTGGTGATCTATTACTCTGAATGTCTGGGGGGGGAGTGTGAATATCTCTTCCTGTCGCAAAATATTCCCATTTGGGTGAAATGCAAAGGGAAAAACACAACTTCAAGGGTGGCTAATCACACTGGGCGTGTAGATTGTAGGGAAGTTGCAGAATACCTTTCCTCAGAAGATTTTAATACAAATAGAAAGGAAAATAAGAACCTGCCTGAGTTGTTAAGCTAGTCTTACCATGCTTGCATGAGTGGGCTTGAATTAAACACTCTTTGGATCCTCTTCCAGCCCTACGCTTTTCTCCTTACAAAATTCAACATTTGATCATAGTAGTTGCTATTTTAACAAGAGAGCAAAAATGTGGAATACTCGTTAATGACTTGCAGTTCCTGACTTAAACTTCAAAAAACTGGGGTGGAGGGAGAAATTTAGGAGGGAGATAAAAAATGCAGAATATTGCAGAAATTTCTGTGGTTTTCTAATTTTGCCCTAGACAGGAACAGAAATCCATCTCATTCCTTTGGCAGCCTTACCTGCAGGGAGCATGGCAGCCCTTGGAGTGCACACTCACACAGGTTTGCTCAGCAAGGCAGTTTTGGTGATTCAGTTGCTGTAGTGGAGTTTTAAAATGGGGAAAGGCACAACTTCTGCTGGAGCCTCATTTTGGCAGTAATTCTTAGGCCAAATAAGAACAGCTCTTTCTCCTCTCCTTCTTCACTGCTGGATTTTGCTTATTCAGGAAAACTCAGTAAGAGGGGAGACTGAATTTCGTGAATACTTCCTTTTTGCTTTCTTTTGCAAGCCTATAGAACAGGGAATTATAGAATCTTCGGAGGTGAGAGACTTGGAAACATTCAGATATTTTGGTGTGTGCATTTGGTTGTGTCATCCTGTGTTGGCACAATAACCTGGAAAATGCAAACTTCAATATTCCTCTAGCTCTACTGCTAAAAGATCTCACTTTCTTCTTGCTGTGTAACTGTGTGTCACCTATTCATTATTTATTTTGAACAGGAAAATTTTCCTCACATCTTTAGTATCTTTGTATTTCAGATGGAACAGGAATTAGCTGGTGTAAGTGCTCCTAATGATGGCATAAGTAAAAATTACCTTCATCTTAATGCATTTAGCACATGGGAGATGAGAATTCAATATCTGCTCTGTCACTTTCCAGCCCACTTGTGGGTGATTGAACGGGATAAAAAGAACAGCTGGATTAAGCTGAGCACAAAGTGCACAAGGCAGATCAATACATCTCCTGAAAGAGTCAGAAATTTCACACCACAGGAACTTCAGCCTCTCTTCAGGAGGGTCTCCTGCACCTCACTGAGGTCCTGAGCAGCCCTGGAGGTCCTCAGACACTGCCTCAATCTCAGATACATCAGTTTTTGCTTGGATTCTGACATTGAGGGGCCTTAGTCAGGCACAAATGGGACATCCTGAATAATTTGGGGTGTCTTTGCTTTGCTGACTTACTTTAGAAAATTGGTTTTATTTGAAATGTACCATATTTGATTGCATGGAAGACTGAAGCCAGTATTTTCTTTTTTTCATCAGAGGTGTTAACTGAAGAACTGTTCATTATTTTATAGCTGTACTCTGCATAGAGGGTTTGTTGGAATGTTGACCTATTCTGGTTTTTTGAAGGGTTTTCAAGTTACTTCCATTAATGTGAACTTTATGATGGCTGTGGTTATTTTAGGAATTCCTAGAAATTAAAAAGATCAGATGATGTTTGGTGTTTGCCTTGCTAACTAAAAAAAGCTAGTTATAGATCTTGTACTGTGCGTTAATACTGAGAGATGCTTGATTTAAAAGTTGATTAATCTTTACTAAGTTATGTTTTCTGAAAGTATCTGATCTAGAGTAGATAGGTCACAAAGCAGTAATTGCAGGCTACTTCAAGCATCTGAAAGGTGATTTATGGAATATTCTGCTGTTGTGGCAATATTTCTTGGGAAGTCCCATTGTGACAGTGTTGGAATCAAACATTACCACAGCATTTAAAAATGTAACCCGAGTAATTATGCTGGAGTGCATAAACAGGAACTTTTTATCAAACCCCTTAGATGTTCAAAGCAGTAGTGAAAATGTTGATTTAACAGGTATATTTTTTAGCACACTCTGCCTTCAGGGTGTCTCTGCAGAGGGGTTCACTTTGCAGTGTTGGAGCTGCCTTGTCTTATTAATAGCCTGCACCCGCCTGTGGAAGCCTAAAAATGGGATTGCAGCAGTCTGATGTACAAAGGACATTGTACAGCTCTGAGCACCTGCATTCCTGGCAGAAAATAACCATTTTCCCCTTCTCCCCACAAAAAGAAATGGATTATATGCCAGTATTTGTAAGAGCATATAAGCCATCTTTATGCTTTAGATCATAATTTTAAATGCTTTTGTTTTTCTCCTTTTATGTTACCTTCATGCTGTACATGTGATGGTTCTTTAGGGGATGTGCTCAAGCCAGAACAAAAATATAAAGAGGAATTAGCTTGACTCTTCTCTTTCGTGTCTGTTTTTGTATAGATAACATCACAAAATAAACATTGTGTGATACCCAGGTTTTCATTTGTGATTAGCTGAGAAGGTTTATCTTTTTCTTGTTTAGTAGGCCTGCTTAAAGGCCAGCTGCTAGATCCTGGTGCAGTCACTAGATCATACATCTTGGTTTTATGCCTTATGTAACTGATTCTTGAATTATTTTGCTGAAGTTTTGTTCTTTTTCTTCTGTGTCGCAGTGCTAGGTAGAGTCCCTTAATAAAACCCTTATTTGCCCATCTGCTTGTTCTTTAAACATCTAAAGCATTATGTAAATGATGGTACCTTTGTGATAACTCCAGTAACACTTCACTCACTCAAGTGAGATTGGTTTTCTTTGTGGGAGATGCTCACAAGAGAGTTCAGAAACATCCCAGATTTCAGTTCACTGTCGAGATAACATTGCAAGGCTGAAAGGAGGACAGGTGCAGGGATACAAAAGGACTTTGCTGAAGTTTTAAGGCAAATTCCTGAAACAGCCCAAAGCAGAGTCCAGCTCTCCTGTGTCCCGTGAACGTTCTCTTTATCTTTCCCTGGGAAAGCATATGAGTATTGTGGAAAATATCAAAAAGTCAGCTTGGCAGAGATATTTTATGCTCTTGTCCTGCACCTTCATTCCCTCTCCCTGCCTGTCAGCCCCTGCTGATCCCAGTGCAGCTCTGCTCCTGCCTTCCTCCAGGGCTTCCCCTCCTCTCCCACAGCTCCTGCTTGCTGTGGTTGTTGGATTCAGCTTCATTTTCACATCTCTTGGGCTTTCTGCACGTTTGTTTGGCCACCCCAGACCCCTGTGTGCCACCTCTGCATCGAGGCAGCTGAAACAATCTCCTCTCCTACCCCAACCCCTCGTGGCTGCCTTGGTTCTTCCACATCAAATTCAAGCACCAGGCTTGGAAAAGTGCCCTCACCTGAGACACTGCATTTTCTCCACCCGTGTTCCTCCCAAGGAGCAAAAAGCCTTTGGAGTCTGCAGGCTCTCAGCCTGTTTCCCTGGCTGCTGTGAAGTTCCCTTCTGCATTCAGTCCCTTCAGGAGTGCTCCTGTGGGGCTTTGCAGAAATGAAATAATGCACTTGTGAGTTAAACTGGTTGAGGAGAGTGGAGTCTGTGGGGAAAGTTAACCTCTGCTGTGTATTTCTGCTTTATCTCCTGAACTTCTTGAGCATGAGAATGTGCCCAGACTGCTCTGTGACACAGCACACCTGAGAAGATCTGAAAACACTCAAACCAATTGTTTGGTTTTTATTAGAAGAAAAATTCCAGTCCTGTTTAGGAAAAAAGAAAAGTAATGAGATCTATCTTGAGAGTGACACCAAAACTCCTTCCCAAATTAAAAAGAAGAAATGCTCATAATAAAGGCCCATGACAACTCACCAAGATCATTTGGAAAGGATAAAGAATGGAATTTGAAATGTCTTCATTAATAAGAATCTCCAAATGAGTGCAAAACAGCAGAGGAGAACAAATTGGAATTATGTAAATACAGCCTTTAATAATGCATGTTATTTTTGGTTCATTCAGGCCAGCACAATTACCTGTGTGCAGGAAGGAACGACTGCATAATTGATAAGATTCGGAGGAAGAACTGCCCGGCCTGCCGATTGCAGAAATGTCTGCAAGCTGGAATGAACCTAGGAGGTAAGCAGAATATTAAGAGTTTGCTCTCTTAATTTGATTAGGTTAAAACATTGGAAATGTGCAGCCTTTTTATAGTTCTGGCAGCTGCCTAATCTCAGAAGTTTGAAGGTGGGATTATCCTGAAGAAGTGCTGAATAGCTGACAAACTGTTGTCATTCTAAATTTGGGGATGGAGGTGCGTGTTTTATGGAGCAGAAAAAAGAAAAGTGGGTGTTTTATGATGACAGTGATTTTAGTAGAGTACCACAAGCTAAAAATGTTAAAGTTTCAACTCTTGCATAGGGTTGTTTTCTTTTTGATGAGCATTCTCTTGAATACTGAACAAACATGTGACACCATCATGAAAGCAAATTCACACGTAGTGAAACCTCTCGACTTCTTTGGTGCTTATTCAGCATTTTTATTGGGTTTTTTTCTGTGACTGTAAGGATGTGCAGTAATCTTGATTATGTTACTGCACTGTTCATATACCAACAACAAGGAAAAATGTTTTCTTACTAATTATCAAAAGCATACTGAAAACACTATGATAACAAAATTTATATTAGGGTTTTTTTTTCTGTTGTTTTAATTCGTCTTTGGTAATGGCTGTGTGTTTCTGGCTCTGGATTTCCTGTCTCAGAGCTTCATCTGACCAAATGCTGTTACAATGCCTTTTTCCCACCACTCCTGTGTTTATGTTGTAGTTTGTGATCAGGGGTTTGGGTACTGCAGGTCCTTCCCCTGATGTACAGAGTTACCCTTCCCTTAAGAGCGTTTTCACTGTACAGAAAATTACAGATAGTCACATTAATTCCTCCCTACCTCAAAATGCACTTTCTGTCCTCCTGGACTTACTCTCCAGTTTAGTTGTACAGATTGAGCTGCTTTGTCTGTCACAGGTTGTGTTAGGGAACAAGGTAAAGGGGCTTGGCTGTCCCTTGTCACCGTCCCCGTGTGTGGGTGGGAGTGAGGACCCCCGGCTGTCCCCACCCAGCTCCTCCCCTTTGCTGAAACAGGAACCAAAATTTGTAATTTGACAGCCGGAGGTGCTGCTCTTTCTGGAGGTACCAATCTCTGTAATGGAAAACTGGAAATCAGAAATAGCGTTCCACGTTTCTCACATCCTGTTTTGGCACCGTCTCTGATTAATCTACTGATCTTTTCTTCTTAGGGCTTTTCTTTTTCTCTGTTGCTAATATTCTCTCTCAATATTTTTTAAATAGTAAAATGGAGTGCTTTTGTGCTCTGTCAGTCTTTCAGTTTTGTTTTGATGGCATATCTTCTACTTTCCGGCGTGCTGATTTTTTTTTTTTAATTAAAAAATATATATATATATTTTGACTGGTGGCAGCTTGCCATGATTAGGCACCTTGTAAAAAATGTGTAAGTCAGTGATACAAAATACACCTTTTCATGAATGCTCAGCCAAAATAATTTGGCAGTTTTATTGTTTATCTCCTCATTTTGTTTGTTGAAAAATTGGAGCATTTTCTAAGCTCTTACATCCTTTAATAATCTTTAGAAAATTATTCATCAAGTCAGCAAATAATTTACGTAATTATGTTATTGTCTCAATTTTTGTTTTGATTTTATAAGAAGCATCTGCAACCTGTAATTTCTGCTAAGCTGAAGTTGCCAGGTATCACTTTAAATGATCTTTCTCATTTCTGGAAGGTATTTGTGTGCTCTGCAGACAGCCACATCCCCTTTGGCAAGCAGGACTCCAGAACTTTTTGGGAATCGCATTTTGTTTGTTGTTTTGTTATCTTTTTTTTTAACTCCAGTGACATATGCTAGGCTTAATTGTTGGAAGAGATTCAGAGTGAGCAACTGCACCATGAAGGTATGCTGGCCCATTTTTGGTTTATGCTCTTTTCGAGATTCTGTAATTAATTTTCAGTTAATTACGGACCAGGATGACTTCACAGGTTTGGGATGTGATTGGGCTTGGAGAGGCTCTCACATGAGGAGTTTTCCTTTGGCTCCCCCCTCGTGCTGCTGCTGTCCCTCAGTGGTGTCTGCCCCGTGGTGGCACCGGGGGTGTCACAAGGTGTCACACCCTGCCGTGGCCTCTGATGCCACCACCCCTCCATGCTATAGGGGTGTGTCCTGCATTGGCACAGGGTGGCACAGAGCCTGCTGGTGTCACTGTGCACTGACACCTGGAGTGGGAATCACAGGATCACAGAAGGACCAGGTTGGATGAGACCTTCACGATTATCCAGCCCATGCCCTGACACCTCAACTAAACCATGGCACCAGTGCCACATCCAGTCCTTCCTTAAACACATCCAGGGATGGTGTCCCCACCACCTCCCTGGGCAGGCCATTCCAGTGCTTCATGTGGAAAACTTCTTCCTAATATCAAACCAATATTTCCTTTATCACAGCTTCAGACCGTGTCCTCTCCTTCTGGCAGTGCTGCCTGGAGAAAGGGTCCATTCCCCCCTGACCCCACCTTTTAGGAAGCTGTACAGAGTGATCAGGTCATCCCTGAATCCCCTTTTCTCCAGGATAAACACCCCCAGATCCCTCAGCCGTTCCTGGCAGGGTTTGGTCTCCAAGCCCCTCACCAGTTTTGTTGCCTGCTCTGTGTCCCACTGTCCTTCCTAAAATGAGGGGACAGAGCTGGACACAGCGCTCAATGTCCATCCTAAACTGAGCTGGACACAGCACTTAGTGTCCATCCTAAAGTGAGGGACCAGAGCTGGACACAGCACTCAATGTCCTTCCCAAACTGAGGGACAAACTGGACACAGCCCTCAATGTCCTTCCTAAACTGAAGGGACACAGCTGGACACAGCCCTCAATGTCCTTCCCAACCTGAAGGGTGTTCTATATGGTGTCACTTGAGGTGACTGCTGTCCCCCTTTCCTGAGCAGGGTGTTCCTTGTGCATGGGATGTGACCCAGTGAGCAGGACTCTCTCCCAGTTGTACATGTTCAGAGAAGGTCCCAACACATGGGATGTGCCATGGGATGTGCCATGGGTGCAGCAGGGACACAAATGTGTGCAAGGATCAGTTCTGTGCAGGGCTGGGATCCTCCCCTGCCTCAGCTCCCCTGTGAACACCCCCAGCCTTCCCAGGGCAGCGAGGAGCAGCTTGCTCAAGGACCCTTTGGGTCTGGCAGGGACATAAAATAGATTTCACCTTGCAGATTGCACAGTTCATCATTCTGTCTGTGAAACCCGAGCCCTGGGCACGCATACATTTACATATGTAAGACACTTGGTGCACAAGATGCTGGGTGTGATTTGTAGGCTTCTCTGGCAGATAACCTTACTTTTTATACATTGGAATATTTCAATAAGCTGAAAAATAGGTTAATTAGGATAACCAGTAATAAGATGTAGTACTTCACCTTTTTGCCCAGCTTTCTGTTTAGGAATTCATACTAGTAGGGTTTTAAATTGCATGATTATTTTCAGTTACTAGAGCTTATGTGGTTTATATTATCATTGTTCCTATCTTTCTGAGAAAAAAAGAGAGAGGAAAGAAATCTGAAAACTTGGGGAAAACATAAATACAGCAAAGGTATTTTTCTTATTTTTCTTTAAATCACTAACCAAGAATTCATACATTTTAAGGAAAAATAAACCCCTTTGTGTAAGACACAAGCAGTTTGAGGTATACATATGCTTAAATTTTATTTTTCGTTTAAACTTTTAACTGCAAAGCATTTTGAAACGCCATTAACTTTAATGCATTTTTATTTGCATTTATTATGTAGCATTTTCTTCTGAGGGAAGCAGTCAATAATTTTTTTTAGCTTGAACATTCAGCTGGGTTTTTATCAGTTCTTTCAACAGACTTTCACAAACACCAATAGGTTGGAAAAGACCCTAAAGAATACTATTTAAGTAATAAGTAAGTAACAGATAATATTTAAGTAATAGATAATAATAAGTAATAGATAATTTGCCTGTTGCTGTTGAAGTTGAGGTAGGAGCCAATTTGTTCAGCAGTTAATTTTTCCTGCTTTTGTGTCCATCGTGTGTAGAGCTCTTGCCCTGCTCCTGGTGTGACCCTCTAACTTTCCAGCCTGAATGATCCTCATGAATGGAATGTTTAAGTTGGATGTTAATAAAAGCTCCTACCCTGAAAGGGCCATCAAGCACTGGAAGAGGCTGCCCAGGGCAGGATGTTTTCCTTCAGAAACCATGCAGAGACAGGAGTTAGTGATATTTGGCAGTGTTGGGTTAATGGTTGCGACTCAGTGACATTACTGGTTTTTTTCAACCTAACTGATTCTGTGATTCTTGACTATTGTAAAGAACTATGAGAACAGTCACATGCTACACCTAATTAGGTGTACACCTAATTATTTATTCAAATCATTAAGAAATGATTTGTGAATGGCGGTTAAAAATGCAGAATTTTGAAGAGGACTGGTAATGTCAGAGCACTCTCTCGGGCATCAATTCAAAGCAATATTGAAAGTGTGTCCTTGCACTTGGAATTTTGCTGATGGTTTTATTCTGTGTGTGAAGGCAGCTGGAGAAGGTGCCCTGCAGTGGTCCAAGAGCCCAAAACTCCCATCCAGCAGTCCCTGATCAAATTCC
The DNA here is from genome assembly GCA_013400215.1 of Cisticola juncidis. Taxonomy (NCBI): domain Eukaryota; kingdom Metazoa; phylum Chordata; class Aves; order Passeriformes; family Cisticolidae; genus Cisticola; species Cisticola juncidis. Next base: position 39,283 of record VXBR01008129.1, read on the forward strand.
TGACTGAGTTCATGCTTTGTTTTTTCACATTTTCCCAGTTCCAGCTCTCCCTTCTGCAAATGCCCAGCTGCCAGCAAGGTCTGTCTTTGCTCCAGGAGCAGCCTTTCAGGTTTTTGGTGTGGGCTGCTGAACTCCACACTTCCCCTTGTCTCTCTCTGGTATCTCCACCCCACTCAAGGCACAGCAGCCCTGGTTGCAGCCCTGCATTGGAGCTGCATTGCTGCTGGGAGTGTGTGTCCCCCACAGATTTGGGGGAAGGGAAGGGAAAACACTATTTGTGGTAGCAGTAAAATAGCTAATGAGAACAGATGTCAGCCTGCCCTGTGCCCTCAGGCTCTGGGGTGCTGATTTGGGCTCTGCAGCACGCCCTGTGCAGGCTCAGGGGCTGCTCTTTCCCAGGGATTCAAATCCTGGACATGGTGCCTCACTTTGGTTCACAACATGAGGTGGGTGATCCCATTTTTCTGAGAGGAAGCTTCTCAGCATTTCTGGAAGTTGTTAGGTTCAGCTCTTGGTGATGCTTTGTTTTTTCCTGAATCACCAAATTATCACTTCCACAGTGGTATTATTATTACAGCTTCCTTCCACAGTGCTGTGAGTCCAGATCCTTTTTACTCTTCCTCACAGCAGCAGCAGTCACTGCTGTGCAAACCTGCCAGTGTCTCCTGTTCCTCTTTTTCCCAGAGCTGCTGGTTGTCACCAGAGCCCTTTTGAAACCTGCCCCTGTGGTCTGTGATGATGCATTTCCATTTCTCACTTCCCCATCACTGAGAGAAGCTGTAGGAGCAGGAGGAACTTGTCCTTTTCACCGAGCTGCAGCTTCAGAGAGTTTCCACCTGAATAACAGGGCATGAAGATTTAACTTGCCCTGCTTGCAGCAGCCTTGGCCAGAGCAGGGGGGCTCACAATGCTGAATTGTGGGGTTTGGGTGAATTTTATTTCCTGCTTTTTTCTTCCCCCTGTCAATTCCCAAGTGCATGGATTTCTGTGTTTCAGTACCTGTGTTCTGCTAAAATAAGTGTGAGGTGTGGCAGGCATACCTGGCACCAAAAGCAGCCCTTGGAGTCTGATGGCAGTGAAAAAGAACATTTCCCAGCAGGTTGTGAGGGGAATACTGAGCACATTTAGGCCTTAGAAACACACAGCAGAAAGAAGCTGGTGCTTAACAAAGAGGGAGGCAAGGTTTAGGCACCAGATGGAGCCTTTCTAAATCTCCAGTACAGATCTTTCCTGCACACTGGGGCTGATGATTTGTGTGCTTTTGTGGTTTTCTGCCATCAGCTTCCCCAGATCACACAAATGGGCAATGGTAGAGATTTCCCATTTCCGTTTCTGTTGTAACATCAACCAGAAAAATGGTTGATGTTACATACAAAGTGTTTTCTCTCCTGGTAATCAGGAAATTACAGGGCTGTACTATCTCTTCTTTTTTAATGACTGATCATGCAGTGGGTGGTGAAAAATCTGGCCAAGATGACTGCAGAAGATAAACGGCCAACTTGTATTTCACAGGTAGCATTGCTGAGAAGTGGGGTAGATAATTTCTAGAAGATGAGAGACAGACCAGCATTCAGTGTATTAGGAGTAAGGTCACTTGGCAGAAATCTGAGCTAATAAAAACTGGGATTATGGGAGTCACACAGATGAGAGACAAAGGTTCTCAAAATTTTTGTTGTTTGGGGGAAAAAAGTCAAGTGGGAATGTGGTGATGATGTACCCAGAAAGGCCACAGAGGGCAACACAGCACTTACAAACTTAGTTATAAAAAGAACAAAAATGAAACCCTCTTTAGCATGGAGTGGAAGTCTGAGCACTCAGGATAAGGAATGAGAGGTGCTGTGGCACAGCTGGGACTCAGAAATGCTTGTTCAGAACCTGTGTCTGCAGTGTAAATGCAAATTTTACACATGGTAGGTGTGCATCAGGGTTTTACTGTGCTGTGAGCAGGATGGAGGGCACATAAATCCTGTAACAGACAGGGAACATTGGGTATCAACCCAAATAAAAGCAGGAGAGGAGGCCTGGATGAGGTTGGATGCAGAAGGTTGGATGGGAATGGTGTCTTGGGAGGAACTTTGTCATTTGGCATGAGGCAGAAACCAGCGACCACAGCCAAGAGTGTTCAGTCTGCTACAGTCAAAATCTGTGCTCCAAAGTTCCCTTAACTTCTCCTTTAATTAAATTATTACCCATGCTGGCAGTTGGAGCTGCTGGTGTTTCATTCCAACAGGTGTCTTAGAGTTGTAGGTGATCCCATCCTTGCATTCATTCTTTGCATTTTACTGCTTGCCTGTATTTGATGTCAGAGAATAATCAAAGCCACTGATGCATTTAGTAGACAACTCTTAGCTCAAAAATTATTGAATTTGCCATATGCTTGAAGAATGAATAAATAATCAGTAAAAAATGAGTTTTGGGAGCATCTGAAAAGGACTGATTAAGATTGGCTTTCGTCAACATTGTAATTTTCTTTAGTAAGCTTTTTTTTTTTAAGGCTTTGTTTATTGGATGATTTAAATATTTACTAAATACATTTCTTTTGAAATTAATGAAGGAGTACAAGAGAGAGTTCTATAGACCAAAAATGTTAGATGTGAGATTGTGTTGTGTGATTTTGGGATTTAATATGAAATATATGTGGAGGGAAATTTTCATACTTCAGCCATTTCTCATTAAAAAGCTTTATCAAAACCAGCTTGATTTGATTTTAACAGGAAACCACTAATTGGCATTTGGTGAAAGTTGTTCCCACACAGGGAGGAGTACCCCTATGAAACTGTTATTTTTCATTTAATTATCACTTTGAGGATTGCTGAGAAACAAGCAAATGTGTTAGACATTTTCCCTGACAACCTAAATATTCCTGTAAAATTTGGATCTGCACTTTGGATCTCAGCTTTCTTTTATCACTTTTGTCCGCTCTTCATGAATGCTTACCCTGAAACTCAACTTTCAAAAGGGATTTATTCCTCTGTCTCTTACCCAAACCCTCCCAGTGCCTTTCCTTCTTCACTGCTGTGCTCACAGCTGAGACAGGTGGGTAACCTGAGCTTATCCTGGGGTCACACCTCCAAATGCACCAGATTTGATCTGGGCTTTCACCTGAAGGTTTTGGAGGTGTGGAAGTGCTGGTGTGAGGTGCCACCTCCCTGCAGGTGTTTGCATTTCACTGCTCTGTACCTCGAGCTGTAAGTGTAACCAGAAGAAAATGTGGATTTTTCATGAAAATATTACAAGATTTCTCAGTAAGTGGGCATGTAATTACTCAGAATAACATTCTTCCAGTAGTGTTATTTATTAATTAGCAAACAGATTGCCAAACCATGTCATTGTTTCAGTTATGCTTCCATTTCATTCTACTGAACTCAGTCATTGGATTGGAGCTTATTGTCCAGTAAAAACTTCCTTCTGCCAGTGGAGGATAAGAAATCAGGACATTTTCTTCACTTTGTTAATTAAACTACTGATTCCTCAGGCTCAACAGCAAGTGGTAGCACTTTCTATCACTCTCTCCTCTGGGTCACAGCTGTCAGAAGCAGATTTTAAAACTTATTTTGCCATGTGAAGCCAGGACCTTTTGTTTTCTTCCTCACCAGCTGCACTCTTCCTTTCTTTGCATGTTTAGACAGACTGCTGGGTCTGTTTGGGATATTCCAAACACCAGTGCAAAAATCACCCTTGAAAGGCCTCTGCTTTGCAAGAATTGAGTTTTGGCAGTGTGTCTTACCTGATAAAATAATTTTGTGCTCTCTTTTTAAGTCCCTGTACAAGTTGCCCCTTGCTTTTCTTTTATTTGCTCCCCTTGGTCTCTGCAGTTACAGCAGGGACTCTTCTGCTTGTTCCTCCCAGGTTTGTGCCTGGTCCTTTCACACGTGGCACAACAGGAATTGGACTTGTGGATCCCTGTGGGCTGCACCCAGCTCAGGATATTTTATGATTCTATGACTTGGAGTCACATTTAGAGGTTCTTCCTCTTCTGGAGCTACCTGAAAATCAGTGGTTTGCTTCCCAAAGTGGATGATAAGAAGATTTAGGATCCTATCTTGGTCATTACTTCTGTGTTTTATGTAAGAAAATAAGGGTACTTGAGTGCACTTTGTAGGGAAAATGGGATAATGCTGTGAGATCTCGTTTGCTTTACTGCTTTTCACTTTATTCCATGCATTCCCAGGCATATGTATGTGTGTATTATATGAAGTCTGTATTATTGTCTAGAAGTTTCTCAGCAAAATCTCATTGTGCTAGACAACCAAGTGAAAAAAACGTCTGTACCAAGATAGCTCAAAATTTTCTTGTCAAGATACAACAGATTTGGGGGAAGGGAAAACACTATTTGTGGTAGCAGTAAAATAGCTAATGAGAACAGATGTCAGCTCCTTGAAGGAAGTGAAGCAAAGTCACCAGGCAAACACGACGAGGAGATGGAGAGGAGGGAAAAGTGGCATTTGATGGAGCATTTATCTGTGCAAAGGCTCCGAGGAGAACCTGCCTGAGGGGAGAGCTGGCAGCTTCTGCTGCAGCAGGGTCCTGGAGCTGCTGCGTGCAAGGGAAACCCTGGAGCGTTTGGATGGGCTGGGAGGGAGAAGGATGCCAGGGAGGTGGGGGGCTGGGGCACTGGGGTGAGTGCAGGAGCCCAGGGCAGATTTGGGGTGCAGGAGCCCAGGGCAGATTTGGGGTGCAGGAGCCCAGGGCAGATTTGGGGTGCAGGTGGTCGCTGGGGACAGAGCCAGCACAGCTGGAGGTGGCCACAGTGGGTTTGTTTTACCCAGGAGAATTATAATCTGGTATATATTATAATTCTGGCTATAATATAGATATATATATATAATTCTGGATCATTATAATTCTGGCTGCAATAACACTGAACAGAGGGCAAGCAGCCCTGCAGTCCCTGCTGCACTGCCATTTCTTTGGGTGAAACTCTTGTCCTGACTCTGGCAGGCTTCAGACATCACACACTTGGAATGCCCCATCCCCTGGTCAGGGAGGAGAGCCAGGGATTATCTGAGCATTTTCAGGGGCAATCCTCATGAGCATCCTTTACTCTCCATTTCAGGGGTGGCTTAGTGGGTTTTGTAGCTGGTACTGGAGTGAGAAAGCAAAAAAAAATCAGCTTTTAAAGAGTGGCTGTGAGTGTGTGCTGCTCAGTTTGTATTTTATCTTTACTTGTTGGTTTCTGTGGGAGTTACCAAACCAGTTGAGCTACAGCACTGGCACAGAGCCAAATGAAAAATACAGTTTTCTTCACTGTAAACATGACTGTCAAGCAGTAATGTTTTTTCTCAGCTTCATTTTAAAGGCATTATAATGGAAGAAAATGAAACTAAAACACATTTTTATGCCAGTTTTATACGTGGAAGAATGTTATTTCTTTTTTTTTTTTTCTTTTAATAAAGAACTCTTGGGGAATAAAATGTACAAACTTATGTATTAAGTATGTGATCAGTTATCTGTGCTGCAAGATGGAGTTGGTAAACCAACACTTTTTTATTCTGGTGTAGTTATGGTGCAAATGGGGTTTTTTTGCCTCTGCAAACATGAAAAATGTGTAGAGTTCTTTATTTTTAGTCCTGTTTTGATAAAAGAAAAAAAATAGTGCCTGATAAATGTAATGAATAATAGCAGCAGACTCTAATCTCTGTGCACTCCTTCAGGCTTATTTTTAAACTCTGTTTCCAGTGTCCAGTGGCTCTGTTAACTCATCATCAGACATTCAGCTGAGCTTGCTCACCGTGCCTTTGCTTTTGGGATTTATTTTCTTGAAAAGTCTGTGAGTCCAGTGTTGCCTTTCTAAGAGAAATGCAAACTGTATTTAGTGCTCAGCAGGGCATTCTCGTGTAGGTGCAACTGCACCACGTGGGAACCACTGCATTTTCATTTCCTTTTCAGCACTGAACTCTCCAGGGTTGTCTGCTTTGCCCATAATTCCCTCTGGTTCATTCTGCAGAGTGAGGAAAATCACTTAACAAAGTGATCAGCTGCTGCTTTGTAAAATGGATTTTTGGGTACTGGAGTTGATAATGACATCTTAAAAATGGATGTTGCATCCATGTAACTCAATTCACTGCAGGATAAAAAAATCCTTTGGTTGTGTTTCGTTGTTTGAATAAGCATTTTTTAAGAATTTTGTGATAGAAAAGTAAGAAATAGGACTTGAATGGACTTTTAGAAGGATCTTCTCACAATTCCTGTGTCTTGAGACAGAATAAGCTGCAGTGAAACCTTTGCTGAGAGATACTTGTCTCACCTCTTCCTCATAACTTCAAATGGACAGCTATTCCTGTGTAACCTGTGCTAATGCTTTGATAATTAGGAGGTTTTTAAGTGGATGTGGTTAGCTGAACAAAAGATCCTGAAATTTTATTAGGAGCAGTACATTTTTATTTGCATATTCGATCCTTTTATTAAAACATTCAACTTCCCTCACTTGGACTGTATGTCTGTAGGCACGGAGGAAATAAGGAATTCTCAAAAGCAGACATACATCCTGTTTCTGAATCAATGAAATTAATTTCCTTCACCTAATTTCCTCCAGCCCCCAGAAGGGAGAGTGGTAAAAGTTAAACAAAGATCTCTGAAGTTCTCTGTGGGCTACCTGAGGGTTGTTGGTGCTGAGATCAGCCAGGAAGATCCATCATGGTGTGATGCAAGCTGGTGTTGGGATTTTGGACTCCCTGCTCCATGCAGGACGTGCTGCAGCAGCAGTGAATTTTATTTTTATCTTTTGAACACCACAGTCAAGGAGCATCTCTGTGGGCACCTTCAAGATTTTGTATATGAGCAGTAACATCGCCGTTTTCTGTAGCAGTGCCTCATGTTTAATAAATAACAATAATAAATAATTTTTCCTGCTGAATTTGGGATGCACCATCCCCTCTGAGTCCAAGGTGCTGTCCCAGCGAGGAAGTGTTGAGAACAACAGGTTATTGTTGCCGTGGGTGTGCACTGTCCTGGACCCTGGGCGTGGTCCTGGACCCTGAGCCTGCCTCGCGCATTCCCAGCCGGCTCCAGCCGAGGAAACAGGGGAGCATCAGTGCCTGCTGTCCCCAGAAACAGCCTGAGGGCAGCAGCAGCTCTGCTGCTGAGAGGGGTTCTTAAAAATTTGGGTTTTAGGAGAGTGCTGAGGTGGCTCTGTGGGTTCACTTGGGAGTTTGACCCTAAATAAGAGGAGCACGAACAAACGCACCAAGCAAGCTGTGGAAGTGCTTGACTTTGAAAGGAGTCACGCTGAGCTGGAGTGGAAGTGGACATTTTGGAGAGGTGGAAGTTGTCCAGAAGGGATCCTGGAACTGCAGAAAAGGGCTTATATTTATGGAAAGATAGGAGAGGGGTATTGATGATGGGAAAAAACCTGAGGAGGTAAACTTGGGAAGGGCTAAGGACCAGGAAGGGGCTATTTGCAATAGTATTCCGAGTGGGAGTGAGATAGGCTTGTATTTACTGATGACAGTAAAAGAAATGTTCTAAGAATCAAGAGACAGGAAGACAAAACCCCAGACAAGGGTTTTAGCTGTGTCCAAATAGATAAGAAAGACTTTGTTTGAGAGAAGTTACTCTGAAAGATCTGCGAACACTTAAATGTAGTTCATTATTTATTGATTTTAAAGAGTTTTTTGTTGTTGTTGTTACGTTTCCCTGTTGCAAAAAGGGTGATGATGGGCTTTTGGTTTGGTTCTTTGTGTGTGGTTTTTTAACAGAATTGTCTTGATTTTAAATTCCAATTCTTCCCTCATGCTATGGCAAACTTGGGACTGCAACCCACAGGGAATGGCTGGCCTCTCTTCAAGGAGCTGAAGCACCACAGCATTGCTGGCTTTTAGGAGTGCTTAGTAAAGAAAAGTAGGGTGGGTAGGATTAAAGAGGGAAAAAAAGAGAAAATAAAAGAAAAGGCAAATCATCAGAGACATGTTGATAGCAGCAGAGAAAGGTGTTACATGAGGTTCAGTCTTTCTTCTTTAAGTGGATAAATATTGAAGCATTGTTTCAGAATTACCCAAGGGAAAGGGGTAAAGCTGTTATGGATGTATCAAAGCAGCAAAAACAAAGGGGATTGACTAACCTGGGCTGTTCAGAATGGATTGATTACAGTTCAAGTTGAGACAAAAGCTTAGGAGGGCTCTGGGTCTGCTGATACTGTGCAGATTTCTTTTGATGACCAATGCAATGGAGAACATGAATTGCAGTCCGTAGGTGAGAAGTGATTACAGCTCTGAATCTATGTTGAGTTGGCACCAACCACAGTAACTGGGATGTTTTATGCATGTCTGTGTGGAGGCAGAGACTGGACATTCTGTCATGTATAAAACACCCAGTAAAGCAGTGAAAATGGGCTTAGAGGTGTCTTTTGGTCTGTTTTCCAAGGATGCAGTGAGGTGTTTCTAAAGGTCCTGCGCCTGTTTCACTTGAGGACTTTGAGATTACATTTGGCTTTAATTTCCTGTATAAACCCCAGGGTTTTGCTGCCTTTCTGCACTGACTCTCCTCTCCCTTTGCTCACCCTCCAGCCCGCAAGTCCAAGAAGCTGGGGAAGTTGAAAGGGATGCACGAGGAGCAGGCGCAGGCGCGGCAGCAGCCGCCCCCGCAGAGCCCCGAGGAGGGCACCACGTACATCGCGCCCGTCACCGAGCCCTCGGTCAACACGGCCCTGGTGCCACACATGTCTGCCATCTCACCAGCACTCACCCCCTCTCCCGTGAAGATCCTGGAAAGCATCGAGCCCGAGATCGTCTACGCCGGCTACGACAGCTCCAAGCCCGACACGGCCGAGTACCTGCTGTCCACCCTCAACCGCCTGGCCGGCAAGCAGATGATCCAGGTGGTCAAGTGGGCAAAGATACTGCCAGGTAGGAGGGTGACCCGTCTGCTGAGAGGGCTCTTCTATGCTTCTCTGAGCTCAAAGAGCCATTTGCTGGACAAATTGCAACTTTAATCCATGGCTGTGTTGAGAAAACGGGCAGCTGGGGGAGTGAGATGAACCTCTGAGAGAAGATAGTTGGGTGTGAGTGAGATGAACCTCTGAGAGAAGATAGTTGTGTGTGAGTGAGATGAACCTCTGAGAGAAGATAGTTGTGTGTGAGATGGACCTCTGAGAGAAGATAGTTGTGTGTGAGTGAGATGAACCTCTGAGAGAAGATAGTTGGGTGTGAGTGAGATGAACCTCTGAGAGAAGATAGTTGTGTGTGAGTGAGATGAACCTCTGAGAGAAGATAGTTGGGTGTGAGATGAACCTCTGAGAGAAAATAGTTGGGAGTGAGATGGACCTCTGAGAGAAGATGGGTGTGAGATGGACCTCTGAGAGAAGATAGTTGGGTGTGTGTGAGATGGACCTCTGAGAGAAGATAGTTGGGTGTGTGTGAGATGGACCTCTGAGAGAAGGTAGTTGGGTGTGAGTGAGATGGACCTCTGAGAGAAGGTAGTTGGGAGAGATGAACCTCTGAGAGAAGGTAGTTGGGTTTTTTTCTTATTTTGTCATCTTTGTTTCATATGTCTGTGATTTTATATTTAAAAGCTTTCATTTTCAGGAAATGAAAGCTTCTTAAGCCTCTTAAGAAAAAAACATTTTACCTCTAGAATGAAAAATTACAGTTTTATTCTTTTCCGAAGTGGGGCATTGCCCTTGTCTGTGAATACTGCAAAAGCAGTAAGCAGTGTGTTTGGTGATGGTTTGACCAGCCCTGGTAGCTCATGGGTGTTTCTGGTTTGCTCTCTAGGATTTAGAAACTTGCCTCTCGAGGACCAAATCACTCTAATTCAGTATTCGTGGATGTGTCTGTCATCGTTTGCCTTGAGCTGGAGGTCGTACAAACACACAAACAGCCAATTCCTCTATTTTGCTCCAGACCTGATCTTCGATGAGTAAGTATCCCTTAATGCCCTTTCAGTGTGGCCTGGAAGGATTGCTGTCTTTATTTGGTTTTTCAGGCGTCCTCGCAGTCTAAGAAAATTTCAGCTAATTTCTGGCTTAAAAAGCAGCTGAAGTTTTAATTTTTTTCATTGACTTGCATTTCAATTGCCAAGGCTTTGATTAGTGCTGTCCACTTCTCCTTATGTGTGGGGATGTGTTCTCAAACTGGGCCCATCCCACTGGTTTGAAATCCCACAGCCACGATTTATAGAAAAGAACATTTTTTGGTATCTGCTGGAGCTCGGAAAAATATCCAACTTCTAGGAAATGTGAATGTTTAAATTACTGGGGTTTTTCAGAGCAGTCATATAATGGTGCTTTTGTTAACAATGTACAGCTGTTCAATGTGTTTTCTTGACAGTCTTAATTACCCTTCTTTGCGACCGTGAAAGAAGCCAAAATGTTTTTTCAGTAATGAAACATAACTTCTTTTATGATGCATTCAGACAAAAAGAAGGATCAGCCATTCCGTCTGAGTATGTGTTCCTTCATATTTTATGTTTGTATGTGTTTAGTGTTTTGCTTTTGATGACTATAATTTAATTTCTGTTCCGTTCTCCTAGTGTTTATTACAAGACAGTAAAGTCAAAAATCTAAGTGAATTTAACAGTCAAATGGGGCTTGCATTATTTGCTTATCCCAGAAGGTTGGGTTTTTTCTAGAGGCAAAAAGGAGACATAATCCATAGGATATGGGTGCCCTTCTGGGGGAAAAAGAAAACAGGAGAAGAATTAACAAAAAAATAACTTACCACCTAATCTCCTGATGCATTCTGAAATGTTTTTCTTGGAAAAGATGCTTTGTTGCTGTCCATCTTAATTGTCTGTCTTTGATTTAGGAATCCCTGAATAATGAATGAGTATGAGATGGGTATGAGATGGGTCCCAAAGCAGTGTGCAACATCAAATAAGGATTGTTTGGTTTGGGTTTGTTTTTTGGGTTTTTTTTTAAGAGGAGGAACTGGTGATTTACTGCATGTGGCTGAAAATGTGGTGTCAGCCATTTTCCTTGTTGACAGCACCTCCATTATGACTTGAACATTAGAGAATTGTCACAGGGAAAAAATAAAGGTATCTGTAGCTAGAGCTAAGTGAAAATGTGAACTTTGAAGACTCCAGTTCTCCTGGGGGAATGCAGACTAAAAGTTCAAACAGGAAAGCAGCTTTCCCTCATCTCCAGAAAGTCAGTCAGGGGGTCAGGATTTATTGGACAGAGAAATCAATCCTGCTTGCAAATAAAAGTGTGGGCATTGCTGGCTCTTCTTGCTCTGCAGCTTGGGAGCACTTGGAGAATTTGAGATCATTTGTGAGTTTTGTGCTGCAAACCTTGAAGATAGGAGAATCATTCTGAGGTTGAGGGAGGGATCCTGCTTGAAGGAGTGCAAAATTAAAACATCCCAAACCAGATATGTACCTGAGATAGTGCTCTGGTCTCCTGGGTGTTTGGCAATATGCTCATGGCAGAGAGAAGGAAATTGCTCATAAATTGAGAAAAAACAATGCCAGGAGATGTGAGAAGGGGACAGAGCCTTTTGAAGTAACTAATCAGGGCAAGAAATATTTTACAATGCCTTTCCTTTCATTGGTTTGGGAGAGTTACATTTCTGTTATCACCTGGCCAAGATTTTCTTGGTATTTCTTCATATTGTGTGTGGAGAGGTCATTTCCCATTTCTATACAAGAAAAAATAAGCAATGTCCTTGCCCAGGCCCTTGGTGCCCCAGAGGGTTCAGCATTTTCTCATTTTCCTCAATGAACACTTAAAAAGGAGTGAAAGTTGAGGTTGGCATTAGTGGAATGACGTGGCTTTGTTTTACATTAAATGAATTTTCCTTTTACTCTTTAAGTGCTGTGAATAAAAGGAAGCTGTAACGTTTCTGGAGGGCCACGATACATGATCTTGTTTTCTTTCTTTCCAAAGGCCAATAGCAGATGAGGATCTGTGTTGTTAATAGCTGTTAAATGGAACTTTGATTGTATAAATACAGTGCAAAATGCCTCCCTACTCATATGTGGTTTGATTTCCTGTTAGGCTTGGGGAAGACTGGAAATATTTGTCTGCCTTCATTTAGTCATGCTACCTATCTAATTAAGTGTACTGTTTGTCTTTCTGGTTCAGGCATATATTCCACTGATTTAATTGGGCTTAACTGAACACCAAGATTTTTAACTGAGGGGTAAGAAAATGGCAGCTCAGCCTAGGACAGAAATGCCTAAAAACAGCCTGAAAAGAGGCATAGAATAGAGTGGTTTATGTTGTGTTTGTTATGACACATGCAGTTTTTTAATCCATTTCTTCTGTATCATAGTAGCTGTGATCAAAACTAGTATTCTGTAGGAACAGCTTTGATTTTAATCCACAGTAAATCTTTAGAAGATCTTTAGAAGAATCTTTATCTTACACACGACACCACGTAATTCCAGTTGAGGGTAAACACTCTTAAAGAATGCTGCATGTGAGATAACACTCCAAAGGTGTTGTAGTTGTGTTTGCAGGCTGTGCAAACTCAAATTCAACAATTCCAAAGTTAAGGTGGTCTGCAAAATCACAGTTTAACCCCTTACAAGACTGTGTCCTTAACAAAACCCTGAAGTTATGCTATCCCCTGCTATTTTCCCCACGTGACTCCTTTGATCAGGGTGGATAAGATTTAAGGATTAAGCAGTGAGAGACTCCTGGAGGTTTTTCTTTGTTTGTTGTCATTGAGGAAGCCCTGCCTTGAATGGATCTAGGGATTTGGGAGAGCAGAGATATTAATGGGGAACATTTTCTTAAATCATGACAAAAGACTGTCCCTAATTCAAACCCTAAGCTCTGAGACTTTCAGGTGCCTACTGCAAAAGTAACAGAAATTCTGCAAGACAAAAAAGCTCCAAACAGTCTATTTAACTCAAGGGAGGGAGAAACTTTCTCTTTAAGATTTAACCAAAGACTTTAGCTAAGATTTTCTAATCTAATTCAACCTGAGGCAGGCACATGTGTGGATAATCTAAGTCCAGAGCATTAAATGGGTAAAATCGCACACAACTGAAAGCAGAAAGCCAAGCAGTGCTGGCTGGAAAACAAGGCAAGTACAAACCCCACGGTTTGTAACACCAGCTTGTTTCCAAGGATTCTGGCTGCAGCTCTGCAAAATACTCTTTACTACAGGGAGCAGCCTTAAAGAGGATTTCTGGACATGGCTCTGGAAGGTGGAGCAGTTACTGCAACTTCCATTGCTCTTTCCTTTCTTGGATGAATTAAGCATAGAAATAATGGCTAAAATGACTTTCCCTGGCTGTGACCTTTTGAGGGAGAAGTCCTCAATATTTTTGAAGAGAAGTCCTCATTTTTTTTGAATCAAAGGCAGGAGTTTCTGTGTTTGCAGATGCCCAGATTGCAGAGAAGGGCAAGGGATGCTCCTTTTATCTCGGGTTTTACCGGGCTCAGGCAGCTGCTGCCCCACTAGCTACCAGTGACAACACCCGAGGTATCTGCTTCCACCCATCCATTAGGGCATTGGCTGGGAACCTCTCAGGAAGCTCAGGAAGGAATAAAAAGCATTTACTGCCAACAGAAACCCAGCAGGAGCCAAGCACGGGGTGGCAGGACATGGGAAAGGGACACGGGCTGCCTTTGGGGCCATGGCCCGAGCTCCCAGCTCATCTCCTCCTCCCAGAACTGCATCCCTCAGGGCAGTGCTGCTCATCCCTCCCTTCCCTGAGGGGATGCATGGTGTATTCTCATTTCTCCCTAAAGCAAATCCACTGCTGGTGGCACTGATGGTGAATATCAGAACTCAAGCCCTGCTCCTCCTCGGTATCACGGTTTGTGCTGCCATAAAAGCCCCAGAGGGGTGGCCCAACCCTGGAGTTCCCCCACAGATCTCCATTTATTTTTCACTTCTAGGTGTTTAACATGGTCTCTCTGTAGACCATGGTCTACAGGTCTCTCTCCCTGAATCTGCAGGGACTTCCGAAAACACTGAGGATTTCAAAATCATTTCCTATTTTTGGCAAATCTCCCCAAATTGCCTTTTTTACCATTCCAGCCTTACCTGGCAGTGATGTGGGGTACAGAGAGAGTTCAGTGCTGCTGAGACACCCAGTGTGGAGACTCTTTAGGATGTTAAAGTGCAGCATCAATATTTCAGCAGCGTTTTGCAAATGCACTGCATGACTAATGTGCTGTGTGTTTTCTTGGCCCTTTGATTTTTCTCAGCCTGTCATCTGCAGCAGACACAATAAATCCCAGGTGCAGGAGTGTGCAGGTTCTGAATTTCCCAGCCATTGCACCTCATTCTCTCGTTGGTTTTTCACCCTAGCCAAGGACTGAGGGTTTGCCAGGTGAGAACCAGCACCAGGCATTGTATTAGGCACCCAAAATTACTGAACTTGAAAAGCTGAGTTTAAAACTGGGGCCAGCTTAAACAACCATTTGGATCAGTTATGCTGGTTTTCCATCTCTGAAATTATTGTATTTTAGATCACGTGCAGCTCAGTCTTTACAGTAGAACAACTTCAATAGAGGCTGTACTTTATATTATGTACAAAGCAGTAAGAGCAGAATATACTGATGGATATATATTTATTTTATTTTTTTTAATACATACTATCTATGTAATTAACAAAGTTTACTAATGGATATAAACAGATCCTTTAAAGCATGAGATTTTGCTCCCAGTAAAATAAAAATGGAGTATTGCAAACATCTCTCATGCTATGCCATTGGTAATTGCCCCAAGCGTGAAGTTTTTAATTTTAGAAGGACACAGAGGTTGATGTTGGCAATAGATGAAGAATAGAGAATGCATTTTTCAAATGAGACAGTTGAGGTAAAGCAAATGAGGTAGAGAGGGGCAGGAAAATCAGCTTCAGTACAAAGGGATTTCTAGGAAGTTTCTGTGCTGTTCTTGTCACAGGATGTGGATGGGCAGAGGATTTTGTAACATTGAGGAAAGCCACAAAATTAAATTAAGAATTATGATGTAGCTCAACTGAAACAGCTAAGATTGTATTAAAAATCTGCATTTAGTAATTTTGTACATTTTCTCAGTAAGTAACATTTTCATTACATCCCTAAACCCCTCACAATGTGCCTGTGGAAGGTGGGACCATTAGGATTTGGTGGTGCACGAGGCAGGGCAAGGATGCAGCAGCCTCTCTGTGCCCCTCCAGTGCTGAAGCCTGGAAATCTTCCTGGAGTTCTGATTTCTATGGTAACAGCAGGAAGTTAAACATAATAAAATACACTGAATATTTAAAAACACCTTTTTTTAAAAAAATTATTTATTTAGCTTCACACACCTCAGGGCTTAGGGGGGATAATTAGTTAGATAATCTGTGAGTGGAGATAAAGCCAATAAGAAACTTCACATATTGTTTAAATGATTACTTTTTCACTTTCACATTTGGCAGGATGCTGGCTGTTAACCCTTTTGTCTTCCCTGGCAATCTGTTAATCCTGTAGTTCCTAAATTTAGGTACATTTTTGTAATCTCTGTCATCTGGCAGTCTCCAAACCCCTCATTTTTAATTATTATTGCCACAGCCAGGGCTGATAGGAGTTGTCAGTGTTCATCTCTGCTGATAAATTGTGTGTGCAGTCACTGGCCGTGTTAAAAGGTCAGCAAGTGCTCCTTGGTGATCCTCCCTGCATGGATTTTGCCTCATGCATTATTTTGGTGAGGAATGCTGAATTCAGTGTCAGGGCAGTGGGAAGTATCTCCATCAGCACATTTGTTATATACATTGTTACTGCTGTTTGCTTTTCCATAAAGTGCAGCTCAGTTCCCATCCAGAGAAGCACATAAAGGGATTTTGTTACATACCCACCCCAAAGCAGTGCAGACAGAAAAAAAATGAAATTTTGGCAGGCTGCTGTCATACCTCTACATTACAGATGTATCATGCATCACCTAGATTTTCCAAGTCTTTATTTTGGGCTTCATTTCTTTTTAAACAGGTCCTTGGTTGGGCAAAGCAATAGATTTGGGTTCTTTGCATAAATCTGTAAAGGCTCTGCCTTTTAATGCCTCTGTCTCTAAACACTTCTTGAATTTCAGGAGTGTTTTGTTTGAAAACAGGGCATACAGTAGTTTTAATAAGATCTGTAAGAATGGGGAAATGTCAGAAATGCCCCTCCAGCACAGATTGTCATCCTTTAAATTGGCCAGAGAAAGTTCACCACCAGGACAAGGGGCTTCTTCATCTGCCCATTCCAGCAATTACAATTACTTAGGTACCTTCTGAAAGTGAGACTGCATTTGGACAGTTGTGTTAATAACCCTTTTGTGTCTTCTCTGAGAATTTCCTGTTACCTCCTCGAGTACATTCATAATCTTGATCTCTGAAATGTTCCGTGGCAGTTGCTTCTGCAGTTTAATTCCACATATTTGTTTGTTGGAGGTGTTTGTAAAGCAGGTGCTGATAATTTCCTGAAGTGCCACTTCATCCCTGTGCTTGCAGTAACAGTGGATGTAACCCTGCTCATCCTGTGCATGCCATTTAGCACTTACATCTCCATCAAATATTGTTTTTTGGAAGCTGAAGTGAGTCAGTTTGAGCTCCCCTTGTGCATCAGTTTCTGCTCTCCCTGGCCATCCTCAGCTCTTCCTCTCATGCTCTGTGTGAATTTTGGGAGGCCAGACTGACCCGCTGGATTCAGAGCACAGGGGATGCAGCAGCAGAATCACAATTCCTGTCTTGCTCTCGACTCTTCTCTCACATCTTTGCTTTTTTGGAACACTGAACAAGCATTTTCAAAAGGCAGAAGCCCACAAAACCTGTCCCACGTTATACCTGGGACTCTTTATTGTGTGATGTTTGTTAATCCAGTAATTTTGTGTGTATGGTGGGTGATGATAATGCTCTCTGCATTGTCCAGTCAGTGATTTTCACCTTCCATTTTTCCACCCAGCCACAGGGACTGGCAGGAGTTTTCAGCATCTTTCCCAGGCAGTTTGATTTCAGTGTCTGGAGGCACCAGTGAGCTCTGTGCCCTCCAGGGCTCTGCTCTTTCCCACAGGATGCTGAGCACAGTCCTCAGCCCTGTGGAGCTCTGTGAGGCTTCCCTGGAAACCCCATTACCTGTGGGAGGTGTCCATTTGTTACTGCCCTTGCTCTCCTATTTTTAAACTGCTGATAAACCATGAAGAGACAACCTCCTTATCCCCTAGCATCTTGAAGAGCTTTCAGGAGATCTTTTGAACAGTTTAAAATCCAGCCCTGCCATGCCTGCATCCTCCCATCCCTCCTGATGCACTGTGCAGGTCCTGCACCAGTAAATACCCACACTGGCAGGGTTTGTGAGAGCCACCCCAGCTGCATGGCCCAGTTTCCTTTGTGTGGAAACCAGGGCAGGAGAGAGGAGGAGGAGGAGGAGGAGGAGGAGGAGAGGGCTGGTGTTTCTGGGGTCTCACCCCATGTGGGATGCAGCCAGGCCTGGCACGTGCAGGGCATTTCCAGACGTGCCATCCTCAGAGTGCCCTGCACACCCCTGCCCTCTGTGCCAGAGCTGTGCTGATTCCTCCCTCACAGCATGTTTATTTAATGTTTATTTATCAGTTCAGCCTCCTCCCTGAATGGTTTTGCTCGATATAGAACTGGAGCTGGCCTGTGGCCTTTTTTGCTGCCTTCCCACCCTCAGACCCACTTTAGGAAATCAGTCACGTTTGTCACCTTCCATGACTTTTATGAGGGCAATTTCAGCAATGAGCTGCACAGCACCACAGTCAGTAGTTCAGCAGTTCTGTATTTAAGTTGCTTTGCAGCTTGTGGATGGATGCCATCTGGTCTTGGTGATTTATTACTATTCATTTTACTGGTTTTTTTTTTTTTTCTTTTTAAACCCTCTTCTACTTGCACTTGAATCTGAAACTATTTCTCACACTTGCTTACTGAAAAGAGAGAGTGGTGCAGAGCCTTACTGGGCTCCCCTACAGAGAGCTCTGATGCAAAGATTTTATTTAACTTTTCTGATCTTTCTCAAATGCTTCATTTTCATCTTGCTCATCAGTTGGCCCAGTGGATGTTCTGGCAGATTCCCATCGTGTGATGGGTTCAAAAGGATCTGGTATTTTTTTACAGCTTTAGTACAAAGATTTGTCCAATGACTTTACATTTAGCATAATTATGCTCCCCTGTCTCAGCATGACTTTGGGACATCCTCAAGCATTTTGGGAGGTTTCTTCTCAAGGTTTCTTCTCACTTCTGTCAAGGTCTCAGAACAGAGGTTTGTTCCTTGCAAGTGTCTGAGTGTGGTGCTGCTTTAATCTTCCTGCACATCCATGAGCTGGTGGTGCCATCTCCAAATGCCTTTCTCATGCACAGTGAATCTTCCCCTGTAGAGTTAAATATGAGCAAAAGGAAAATTAGGAAATCTTTTTTCTAAACTGAGTCTTTTTTTCTAAACTGGCATGAGAGGAAGACGTGCCTCAGTTGACTTGCAGAAAATGCCAGGCTCTGCGTGACAGCATGAGCAAAGTCTTAATTTTTGAGGCATTGTTGGCATAAAAGGAGAATTGCTGCTGCATGTGGAATACAGCAGCAATTTTGCTGATGAGCTACTGCAAGTGACAATGAGCCCTGGCAGAATTGATGTATAAAACAACACCTAATGGGTACCTTTTCTGCCTCTCAGTAACTTTCTCTGATGAACTTTGAAATGGGGTATTTATTGCCATGTGTACATTATCTTCACTTATTATTGAATGTGTTACTGAAAAAGCATTTTGGTAAAGGCATAATTATGTATTTTCTCATTTAAAACTGTGATTTGTCTCTTTTGAAATGCAAATGCAAACCAAAAGAGAGTATTTGGTATCAGCATTCTGCTAAGTGCATAATTAACTGTTAATACCAGCATATACTTGGGTTTTTTTGCTATTGATGTGCTTGGGATTTTAGGGTTACATAACTGGGTGATTATTAAGTTGGATTTTATCACAAGTTCTCTGTTAGTGATTGAGAGCTGAAACTCTCCTTTGGCAATCATTATCCGTGGGCTGTTGCCAATTCCTTTGCTGATAGGCACATAACAGCAGGACACTTGGCTGGAGCTTCCAAAGCAGCTCTAAATTCCTCAGCATCACTTAATCCAGGATGGGATTCTCTGGGGTCACCATGACGATTTTCTTGGGAGAAAACTGAATTTTCAGACGTGACTTCCGTGAGTTCAGTTTAAAATTGCCAATTGAATTTAAAAATTGCCAATTGAATTTAAAAATTGCCAATGACCTGGGTGGCTAAAGGCTGCAAAGCAGCAGCTTCATGTCTGTAGATCTGATTTAATGTGAAATTATCTTCCCTGTCTGATTAGCAGTGTTCACACTGGTGGTCCTGGGGCCAGTCACTGTTTTGTCCTGGGTTTGGCAGTGCCCAAATTGGCCACTGGTGCAAAATGACAGGCATTTCTGCCTGCCTGGAAGGAGATGACTTTAAAACTTTTGTTTTAGGAGTTGAAAGTGTTGAAGGGAGGATGTTTTGTCTCTTTGTGCTGTGGCTTGCAGCCTAAGCAGAGATTAGAAAGTGCAGAATAAAAAACAAGCACTGAATGAAAAGTCGCAGCGGAATTTTGCCCGAATCCTGCGTGTGGTTTGGCATGGATTTTATCAGTGTGTGACCCTAATGAGGCTGCTCAGTCTGGGTGACTTTGGTGGCATTTTTAGTGGCTTCAGGGTGGGACACTGTCTGGGTGCCCTGAGCAGAGGGATGCTCCAATTTCCTGCCCCTGGGCATGGGAGGATTGGTTCAGGTAGGGGCATAGTGGTACCACTGGAGCTGTTGGAGTACAATTCTCCCTCAGGACACAGCTGAGTGTTGTGACAATCTTATTTTATTTTTCTCTTTCCCCAAGAACCTCAAAACCTTTTCCAGTAAGAAAGCAAGGTGAATATTTTACCTCCCAAGGCAGGTACAGTAATTCAGGCTTTTTCTGATGAGACAGTTTGAGCACTGAGCAAGGGCTCTGTAATGCCATGGCCTGGGCTTTTCCCTGTTTATCCCCAGTACCTCTGCCTTGCCCCCAAGGTGTCTGGTGATGTTTTCACTCCTCTCTCTGTCAAGTTCAGACTGACTTCTTTTGGCATGAGGGAGAACATGCCTTGTTTTGGGAGCCTTCTGAACAGGTTTGGCTCTCAGGCCTTTGGCAGCTTTCCTTGCTGGGCTGCATTTGTTGGATTGGTTGCTTGTTTTGGTTTTGTGGCAGTGTAAGGTGCTTTCTGAAGGTACCCAAAATCCATTTATTTGGTGGGCAACCTCCAAATGGAGACAGGTTTTAGTCTAGCAAGGGAAAGAGTCCCCAGCAGCACTGGGAATGGCACACTGGGAATGGCTGTGGCACACTGGGAATGGCACACTGGGAATTTCTGGACACCCTGCCCATCCTCGGGGCTGCAGGAAAGGTCAGACAAATGTGAGCTGGGCATTACTTTAAGCCTGCAAGGAGACACTTGGGGAATTTAAGCTGGATTAAGTTAAGGTGTAAAGTTTAACGGGAATTATCATGAAGGAGGATTAAGCTAAACGGAGCTAATGACACCACTTGTGAATGCATTTCCAAATAGCACATTCAGAGCTTTGGCTCCAGCCTTTTGTCACTTAAATGTACTTTCCTTCCTAAATGTCCCCATAAAGATCTGTGCCCTTATATTCCAGATCTTCATTTCCTCTGTTTTTCATGTTGGGAGGTTCAGAGGTGGGGCTGGGGTGGGTTGGTTGGGATTTGCCTTTTTTTATCCCTCTTTTTTTTTTTTTTTTTTTTTTTTTTTCTTAAACATAAAATTTTCTTTTAATTTTTCCTTATAACAGTAAAGGCATTTACTTGATGGCATTTATCTTAGCTGATGTATTTGGTGAGGAAAAAATAACTTTGTTCATGTTATGCTGACATGCCTCAATTTCTCTGTGCCTCTTTGCTTTTATCACATTTCTGTTGCTTTGTTTTGTTGCTGCTCTCGAGGTATTGGATATCTGTGATGTCAGCATCTGCATTTTTCAAAACCTCTGCACCCTCTTTTTCTACACAGTGTGGGCTCGAAAACCAAATACAAAGTTGAATACTGTAAACTCCACAAAATGCTTCTCTCTCATTAGACAGAGTCATGAATTAACCAGCATAATTGTTAGTTGGTAATATTTTGTAAATAAGTAATAAATCAACTTAATTGATTTTTCAGGAGGCAAACTGATTTGAAATAATTTGTTTGCTGTATATTAAACAAATCACTTAATAGCTCATTCTGTGCATAATTTTATCTCGCTACAAACAAGGCCATCAGGTTTTCCTTCAGGGTAAGCCTGGAGATCAATATTTGTAAGTAGATAAAAGAATGAATATTTAAAAGAAAGAATAACTAAGCCAAAACCCCCTGACTATAACTGAAATTCTTCTATTTAGGCAGTCATGTATAAGCAAAACAAGTACAAAGAAAAACAAAAGGCAGAAAGATTTGGATGCCAGAAGAAGTACAAGTCAACGTAAAAAATCAAGTTTTTGAGTTAAGTTGCACAGAGAGTGTTTTGCCACCAAAAAACCCCAAAAGATCCTAATATTTTCTTTTTTTGCTGTGTGGCTTATGGCATCTGATGAAGAATCTGTCACTTGTCCCTGCAGAGGTCACACAGACAGGGTGGTGGCAGTGGTTTTGTGTTCTGAGGCTGCAGGAGCAAACCTTGGCAGAAATAATGAGGGATGCCATGGATGGCTCTTGGAGTGCTGCTGTCTCTGAGACACACTTCAACATGCAGAATTCAGAATACAAATGCCCTTCATTAATCGGATTTATTAATCATTCACCTTTTGACTTCAATGTGTGTCCCTCAGAGCCTCCTGGGACCAGCCCATGGTGCATAATAAAAACTAAGACGTATGGCATTACTCCTACTATTAAATTTAATTTTAAAAAAAAGCTGGAAGTTCTTAGTCTCAAGAAAAGAGGGTGGAGCAGGGGAAAAGTGCAGAGCCCATCTAACAATGGGGAGTCTGCTTTATTAGTATTAAGGAGGAAAATGAAATTGCTCTGGCAGTAGTGCAATAAAACACCAGGAAGATTATGTCAGTCTTTGTTTGCACACAGTATGGTTCTTCTCTTTCACCAGCCAATTTGTATATTTGAAAAAGCAGTTGCTTGGTTAAAATAATGAGCTGAACTTCATCCAATTCCCCAGTTATGTGACAAAATGTTACAAGAAATACAGAGAATTGGTTTTGAGCAACTAAAAAAAAAGAAGAGTAGTGGTCACTCAAGAAATATAGGACCTTGTCTCCATACATGCATTTACACACACATATACCAGTTTTTGCTCACAGGCAATACTCAGTGACTCTGCTGTTGTGGTTTGAAATGGAGGCTGCAGAAATTTAGCCAAATTCTAATTAATTCTACCTGAAACTTGGGCAGGATGGGTTAGCCCAGGATTACTTCAAAGAAGAGAGAGATGGTCTGAAGTTAAATTTATGAAAATGTATTTAAAGGGAAAAAATGGTATCTAGATACAAGTCATGTATCCCAATTATTTTACGATTTAACAGGCAGAAGTCTTAATGAATGAATTCCTTGTTTTATATACTCCTTTATTCCTGCTTATTTGAGATGAATATTTTGGGGGGAAACCCCACGTGATTTTTGAGTATTTGAGTGTTTGAACAGGAGCCCTCAGCTGCTGGGGGATGGTATCACACAGACCTTGCCCTCAGTGTGTGCAGGCCCCTCTGCAGGGCTGTTCCATCAGCCAGGGCACAGCTGGGCGGGCACGGGGGAGTCTGAAACGTTTGAAACGTTTGGCACCACCGGCGATACCGCGCAAACCGGGCACCGCTCCTGTCCGTGGCAACGGGCACCAGGGGAGCTGGGAGTGCCCTCACTGAGGGGCAGGGAGTGCCCAGAGGGAGCCCCTGCAGCCACTGAGGGGCAGGGGGGGCCCAGGGGGAGCCCCTGCAGCCACT
>VXBR01008129.1:62356-109021 GCA_013400215.1 Cisticola juncidis
GCAGTGCCCTGCAGTGCCCAGGGGTGCCCAGGCAGTGCCCTGCAGTGCCCAGGCAGTGCCCTGCAGTGCCCAGGCAGTGCCAGGCCGTGCCCTGCAGTGCCAGGCGGTCCCCAGGCAGTGCCCAGGCAGTGCCCTTTAGGCTGTGCTCCCTTCCCAGCGCTGATGGCCGGTGTTGTCCCTGTCCCCGCAGGGAGCGGATGCGGCAGTCGGCGATGTTCGAGCTGTGCCAGGGCATGCACCAGATCAGCCTGCAGTTCGTGCGCCTGCAGCTCAGCTTCGAGGAGTACACCATCATGAAGGTGCTGCTGCTGCTCAGCACGGGTGAGTCGGGCAAGGGGCTGTGGGCAAGGCTTGGGAACCTCCAGTGAACAGGGGTGCAGGGATTTCTCCTGCCTGGAATGCAAAATCAGCAACACGAGGCAGAGGTCTGCAGGGAAAAGCTGCTCCCCAGCCTGTTCATTTCTTTTCCTTTTATAATTTTGTGGGTCTGGTTGTGGATTGGCTTCTAGGGTTACTACCCCTTCACCCCACTGGCCAGACCAGCTGTCAACCAACATCATTTTCAGGCTGGAAATCTGTAAGCAAGGACAGTGAGCAAAAGCAAGAAAGGTTGTTAATGTTCCAAAGTGTGAGAGAGTGAAAACTGACCCTTAATATTGTACAGTAGGTAAAGAACTGACTCCATCTTATAACCAAGTAGAAGGCTTTGAAAAATCTCAGAAAAACCAGGGCAACAGATTTCAACCAGCCTGACCAAAAAAGGCAAAGCTGGGCCACAGGAATGAGCCTGGGTTTATCTGCACTTAGCACAGGGGGTGTCTGTGCAGTCTGAGTGTGTCAGGGACACTGGGGGGACAGGAGTGGCCAGGACAGGGCTTGGCTTGTCCTTTCCATGGGGAGACCATGCCAAGACATGGCAGGGAAGCTGTGGGGATTGAGGGAACATCCCAGCTCAGCGTTCAGCCTGCCCTTCAGGATCAAAGCTGTGCCTTGTGCACTGCAGGGCAGGTGATCCTGTGTGGCTGCAGAATGGAAAGCCCCTTGACAGGCTTCTGAAAGTTTCATAAATGACAGTGTGACTTCCTTTTTCTCTTGAGCATCAGGCTTTGAGTTTTAAGACACAAAATTACATCCTGGTGCTCGTTACAGCACCGTGTAGTAATTAGCAGATCTCTTGATCTTATCTTACTGAAAATACTGAAAACCTCCTGTCCCAGTGCAGTTGTATAAATACACAGGCAGTTTGTACATCACTTTTCCAGCACTAACAGCCTGTAAACCTGTAAACAAACGTTATTCTGTGGAATCCTGCTCCTTTTTGTGGGAACAGCTCAGTGACACCATGACAAGCTCTGCCTTTGAGGGGGCACACGAGGCTGCAGTTCCTGCCAGGCTGGAGAGGATTTGGCTCCTCCAGCAGGAGCCTCCTGGGGCTGGAAGGTTTTTGGGCTCAGCCATCTCCCTCCCTTCCCTCTTCCAAGTGAAGCTGTTGCAGCTTGCTGGGATGGAGAGAGACAGCATTTTTGGGGAGCCCTTGGTGTCCTGGCCTGCAGAGTGACCCCAGGTGCCACCCAGGGCTGGGGTGCTCAGCCAGGGCCCAGGGCTGTGCTCCAGGCTTGCCCTGAGGGGAGATGGATTTGTCTGGATGGATTTTGTCACTCCTGGTGTTTCCCTGGACGTGGATGTGCTCAGGGAGGGTTTGGCTTCCCAAATGTTCCTGGGAGAGTGTCTGGATTGGAGAGCAGCCTCTGTGGCATTTCAATCAGCCCTGAAGGGGAAGAATCTTTAGAAAAAGCACCTGAAGGCATCCTAAAAATGCTGCAAAGTGTCTTTAAGCCAGGTATTTATTGTTCTACCCCCTTGAGAGTGTAAACTAACGAGTTATCTCTGTTAGGTGACATCAGTCTGGCCAATTAACTTCAGTGAGCTGGGTCCCTTTCAAACACACTCAACAATCACTAGAAAACCTGCTAAAAAGAGTTTTTTTGGGGAGAACCAGGATATTTACATTAGAGAGAGAGAAGGAGGAGAGCAAAATGGAAATGGAGGTGGCGATAAAGCTCAGGAAGTGTCAGGGGAAGGGCAGCAAACCTGGTTTTGGTGACTGCACCTTGGTACAGTCTGACAACAGAAAACACCAGGTTTGTTTTCATTTAAATTCCTTTACTGAATCATGTGATGAGCAGAGTGCAAGTTATTCTGAAACTTTGATGGCGACCACATCAAGGAAGTTTCACTCCATTTACATGTGGAAGAAACCACACATTACAACTCAGTTGTTTCTTGCTTTCCACAGACCATAGATTCTGGGAGCTTGCCAAGAGTATTGCTGCATTTAATAAGTAAAATCAGAAACACTGGGCAAACCTCCAGAATTTCATGTTTTGCTTGAGTTCTCTTTATTTGTGGTCTTTCTTTCTTCCTTAATAATCTGGCTGGGGTGATAGTACAGTAATTTTCAGACAGAGCAGTGAAATATGTAGCAGTAGAGAAGGAAAGAGAGGCTCTAGCAGTCTGTGAGCACTGTACACATTAAAGGAACTGTAAAGCTTTTTGTGCATTTTGTGTGAGGGCCACAGCACTCTCTGAGGGCTTTTCTTATCTTGATGGGTGCCTCTGTGTCCATTCACCTTGAACTGAATTTGTAGATTTGTTCCAGACAGTTTGTTTTACCTGTCAGCTGACTGAGAGAGTTTGCATCTAGAATTTGAAAATTAAATGAACGTATGATATTTCTATTATGATTGTGTATATATATATATATATAATATCAATATATACTATTTACCTGGCAGCAGGCAGGTTGGTGTGTCACCTCCTGGGCTTTTTCTAAAGATTCTTCCTGGTGCCCCCTCCCAGCACTTGGTGATCTCCAGTCCCTGCTGCTTTGGGGGGCTCAGCTCCTGCTGTTCCCCACTGCTGAACTGCTCTGGCAGATCCTGAATCCTTTTCTCAAAGCCTCTGCTCTGGAGCCATTTAGGGCAGCTGTTTCTGCTGCTGATGGGATCTCACTGGGACAGAGGGCAGGTGAAGGATTTAGAAGGGAAGGGAGTGTAAGAACCAGACAGTTTCTGTCCAAATGTTAAGTCAGGGTAAGCTAAATTGGAAGATCACTTTTTTCTCTGTTTAGTTGGTAATTTCCTATTTAGCCTTATCTGACATGGTTTTCTGGCTTGCTTAGGAAATGAACTTGCTCCTGTACAGACCAGGATTTTATTTTCCTTCTATGGACTATGCCTAAGAGATAGAGAGAAAAAAGAAAATGATGGTTAAGCAGTGTTCAACCAATTCAGAAATTAAACCTCAGAATATTTTGAGCAATGTTGTAAAGAACCCCCTCAGAGTTTTCATAGGGATGTGATCCCAACAAGCCTCTCCTGTTTGGGGCAGAACCTGCAGGATTTGGGGCAGAACAGTGCAAGGGTGTTTGCAGTCCATAACTGGGTATTTGCTTTTGTGATCAGCCTTGCTGATGTCAGTCACAATTAAAGGTATCAGAAAACTCTGACCCATTTATACAGGGAGGATTCCCTGAACATGATTTCTGTCCCTGTCTGGAGATGGGAACTCTGACAGGACACCAGAAATGCTTTCAGCTGCCTGTTGTGGTCAAGCACTGGCTCAGGATGCCTGTCTGGAAAATGTCCTGTTCTGGGCAGAGGAATGGCTCTGTTTTCTTCTGGATGCTCTGCAGATGCTTGCTAACATTCAAAGAAGTTTCACATCTTACTTAATGGCATAAAAATGTGTCACTTGGTCTAGCATTTGTGCAGTGACAGCTGTGATTCTGTACCTTCTCCTCCTCTGCCAAGCGTGGGGAGTCATTCAGGAATGATAAATCACATTTTCAGTTCCTAGCAAATACCCTTGGCCCCATCTGCCTGGTTTTTATGTGGTTGGGTTGTGCTGAAAGCAGTTTGGACATGAGGTTAGCACGTGTGGTGTTGCTGAGATGTTTTCTGTGCTCTGCCACAGCTTCTGCAGTCACATCTGGGGAGGATGCCTGAACCACTGGAGAATCTGTGTGATGTTGTTGATCCCTCACCAATGTCTATAAAATTATGGACTTTTAAAGGTTTCATTCCTTCATCCATTGACTGGTGTAACTGTTTAAGAATGCACATCAAAAGAATGAGCAATGCAGTTAATACTAATTGAATAAGCAATGCAGTTAATGCTAATTTCAGACTGTCTTTTCAATGACAGTTCCCAAGGATGGTCTCAAAAGCCAAGCTGCATTTGAAGAAATGAGGGCAAATTACATTAAAGAACTAAAGAAGATGGTAACTAAATGTCCAAGTAACTCTGGGCAAAGCTGGCAGAGATTCTACCAACTGACTAAACTCCTTGACTCCATGCATGATGTAAGTATAACTCCTCAGGGAGTGCAGAAAAGTTAAGCAAAAATCTCTCCATTAAGGTAAAGAAATAGTCTTTAATTGTGTTAACTGACAGGGAGACAAAAACCAACCATACTCTTTTTAAAGGGGCATCTGAGAGAAGGTGATAGATTAATTTAAGAAGCTAAAATAAGAAGGTAGAAGTCATGAAGGTGAAAGGTGCAGGGTTAGTGTGTTACACATCCAACATGCCTGATGTGCCAATAATCATGGAATTCCTTTGGTGATGTTTTCCTGCTGGGTTTGTAATGATGATGACTTTAAAGGATGTATTGAGACCTTGGGGCCATCCTGGGTGTTTGTTTGAACTTTTCAAGCAGAAGATTCCTTGTTGGGTCATTCCTGCCACCCTGCCTGATTCCAGCACAAGGTGATTTTTGTGTCTCAGGTGTGAAAGTTTGGTCTCAGAGCACCTGGGCTGCTGCCTGTGCCCAGAGTGACAGAGAGGTTGTGGTGGGTGTGGTAGGTTCCAGAAGGGGTGAGCTGTTCAGCTGGGAGCAGCCTGGTTCCAGCCAGTGTAATTAATGGCAAGAGCAGTGTAATTAATGGTTTGCCTGTGAGCAGCAGGGCTGTATCTCCTTTAAGGTGCTCTGAGGAGGCTGCAGCCCCTGCAGAGCAAACTTGGTGAGGTCTGCTGAGCTCAGGGTTTTCCTGGAGCCCCTGAGAGTTCCCTGGGCCAGCAGGGGCTGGTCCCACCCCTCTGGAGCTGTGCCTGGGGCAGGAGGGGCTGGGACAGTGCGGGGCACAGCCAGAGTGACCTTCAGCCCTGCTTGGGTACCAGGGGAGGGCTCCATCACCTCCCAGTACAACCTGGCAAAGACAAAACTGCCTCACCCCAGCCTGGGCGGGCAGGGGAGGATCTCTGGGCACGGAGCAGCTACAGCACTTTCCTCTCAGAGCCTGCTCACAAATGCACGTCCTTGTACTCAAATTTCATTTTGCAGACTGTACAGCACGGTGCACTTCAGGTCAGATTGCTGTAAGAGCCTGAGGTCTGTTTACAGAATGTACATATGGAATTATTTTTCAAATATTGTTCTGTTGTTCATTAAAACATTGCAAACCTTAGTGGGAGGCAGGGAGAGTATTATTAGTACTGCAGTGATAGCTCATTCTTCAGAGATCAGGTTTCACTTGCTCAGTGCCAGCAAAGGAAGTTGTAATGTTTTAGTGGGGGGAAAAAAATAAAAAAGGCACGAGTGATAAAATCATTTGCAAGAATTCACATCTGCACCTCGAGGCAGCAGAACAAACCCCTGCATTTATGGAGCTGTGTAATCCCTCCAGGACAGGCAGTGTCTGTGGTTTGCTGCTGAGCTGGGAGTGTTTGTGTGGGGAAGGTGAGTGCCTGAGAGCGCTCCCATGTCCTACAGACATTTTCCAAAACAGCATTAACCACTGGGAGCTGAACTAACCAGAGGAAGCAGGCTGCTCTTGCATTTTATTTAATTTTTAATTAAGCTATTTTTGCATTACTTTTGTTTTAATAGGGCACTTTCTTTCAAAGGACTTTTAAAGAAAGTCCCATTGTCAGCAGTCCCAGTTAGAAAGGCTTGGTTGTCTCCACTGTGTTTCCTTTCAGAGATGATTCTGCAGACTTGTTCAGCAAGGGCACTTGTTTATTTTTTCTCGTCAAAACTGATTTTTTTTCCACGTTTTGGTTTTTGAAACCCATCAGAATAAATTGAGGCTGGTGATAATATTAATGAGAAGTGAGAATTAATATTCTCTCCCCACTGCCTGTTAGTGCAGAGTTTCTGTGTTCAATAGACGTGAATGCAAATTTTCTGCCCGGAGTCCAGGAGGAATGCTGCCTCAGCTGGCACCCATGGATTTTTAACTTTCCCCATTATAATTCTGGAGGATCAGGATGTGTTTGGTGCTGGGCAGTCTGGCTGGAGCTGAGGCCCTGTGTTTACACTGCTGCAGTCTCAGCTTTGGCATTTTCAGTGCAGTTCTGAAGGGGCTGTGCACACTTTGTGCTTGGATCCAGCTTGTCCATCTGGGAGATCTCATCCCTCGTGGAATTCACTGTACATGAGTGCAGGGAAGCAATAAAACCCCTGCTCCTTTGCACCTCCAGACTTGCTTTCATCAGCCTCCCTTTCAGGACATCTGTCTGAGGAATATATGAAACACAGTGCGTGGCAATATCAAATTACAGAATGCTTGGCTTATATAATGTGAGGAAGAAAGAGAAAACCCAAACAAGATGGTTTTACATTGCTCAGTGTGCTAAATCATTCATCCACACAGCAAACATATGTGCAGGTAGAAAAGTGCCAAGCTGAGGAAATACAGAAATTTTCAAGAAGGCCAGGCACGCACTGAAGTATTTGAAAACATCAGCAACTTTATTTAATGATCCATGAAGCTTCCAAGCACCTGGGAAATAAGAGATGAGAACCCATCCTGGATTTCCTTCCTGTAGGGGTTGTGTTTCCCTTGTTCTGGGTGGCTCAGGTGCAGTTTCCTGGAGAGCTGCAGAGTAGCAAGGACCAGCCCCCCTCTCTGGACCCCAGAGGTTTTGGTGTTGTGGGCATTTCAGGGAGAGATGGATTTTGGGGAGAGATTTCCCCTTGGATGGAGGGGAAGTGCCTGCCAGACTCCCTCAGGAACATCACAAACAGATGTCCTGCTCAGGGTATCAAAACCTCCATTTGGATCTTCCTGAGCATCCCCTGTTGGCCTTGGCAGGAAGGGCTGGATCTGGCAGGGCAGGGGTTTCACACAGAGGCTGTGCAGTGTCTGCTGAGGCAGTCTGCAGAACAAAAGCTGAATTTGGTTTCAATCTGGCTGATGCTGAACAGGCTCTGAGTGAAGAGGGCTTTTGTTTCACTGCCATGACATGAAACCCTAATGTGAACCTTCCCCTTGTCTTGGCATTGCGCTGTCATTTGCTCGTTGACATTTTCTGCCAAACAAATATAAATTCTTTAAGGCTCATGCTGCTGAATAATTAATTTTTTATGGTTCCTGAAGGGAATACTTTATAGCTGAGGTGGATCTTTCCATACTCTCTGAAAAAGCTGACAGTGGGAATAAGGGCAGGGATCCTGCAGGGGCAGGGATGCAGGGGATGCAGTGCTGGATGCAAATGTGCCCCTGCAGGTTCTAATCCTGCAGATGCAGAGCTGCAGATGCAGAGCTGCAGATGAGCCCTCAGCTGCCACCAGCACCTTTGGGTGCTCTTACTCCTGTTCCTGAGCCACCCAAGCTGAGCAGTTTGGAGACTCCCACAGGGAATATCTTCCTTCCTGAGCCCTTGGAGTAATAATTATTGTACATCTCAGGATTTTCATAGGGCTGGGAGCAAAAACGAACACAGCGTTAAGGGAATAATCAGGACCTGGTGGGCAGTGGTTTTTCCTTTGCCTCCCTGATGCTGGGGCAGGAGTTCTGTATCCACTGCACAAAGTGGAAAAAGCAGGAAAAATAATCCTGAGCTCACTGAGGGCTCTGCTGCTGAGGAAAGAGCTGGGTGGGCAGGGACCCATTCCTGGAAGGACACAGAGAGGCAATTTGGAGTGTCTTTTTTTTTAATATAGGAGAACACTTAAATTTCTGACAGTAATAGCTGTAGCTAATAATAGGAAGAAATTACTCAGCATTGTGTTGTTACCCCACTGCTGCCTTAATTGCTGTCTCAGTAGGCTTAATCACAGAGATGCTCCTGGTAGGGAAGTGACTGTGGGCTTCACACCACAGATTCTGAGAGAACTGGGAGAAAACTGAGCACAGAAATGTGCAAATCCAGGAGTTCTTACCATTTCTGGAAATGCAAAGGCACCGTGGTGAGATTTCCAAACTAAAATAAATTCTTTTTGCTGTAAAAATGGGGCAAGTGCTCGAAGGTCACTATAACTGTATTAACTTCAGGGACTTCATTAAAGGATTTGTTTTTTTTAATTATGAAGAGCAGTATGCGTGAAAAAGTCCATTTTATGGACACCCCACCCTAATAACAGAAAATTACATTTGATTAATACTGCTATTTCTCAGAGGTGCTCAATACAGCATACAAATGCAAAAATTGATTAGGTAAAAATACCAGAACTGCTAGGACTGCTGTAGCCTGGAAAATGTTTGACGTGCAGCACACTCTGCAGGGTAGTGATGAGAGAATTGGGAATTATTTCAGTTGTGGCCTTAACTGCAGTGCCAGGCTGTAAGTCATGAGAAGTGTGCTCCAGTAGCTGAAATAATTGAGATTGTGGAAGGCAGGATGTTGTGCAAGCAGCAGTGCCTTCACTCTAAACTGGAGTTACTGTCACACTGCTGGGCTGGGGGAGCTCCCAGCTTCTCCAGTATAAACCACCAGAGGCAGAGGGTAGAAATGGTCAGCTACAGTGCAGTCAGGAGTTCTCAGAGCATTTTGTGAGAATTAAAGAACAGCCAGGAGTGTATTTGATCTAAGAAATTGATAAGGCACGTTCAGAACTGCTCGTGTTACCTGTGCAGCCTCAGTCACTGCAGAGACAGAGCTCGTGTGTTCCAAGAGAAACCAAACTTTCTGAAATCCTCACTGAAGAGGGAAGTTCTCTTTTAAAGCAAAGACCATCTAAATTATTTACCTGTTACAAATCAAAACTGCATCAGACAAATGTTGTTTGGGCTGCAGAAGCAAGGACTTACATTTCAAAATGAGCATTGCCTGTGGGAGCTGAGCTTTTCATCCTTTTGGTGCATCCTCCTGCCAAGGCTGCTGAGCTGGCAGGGGCTGCACCTCTGAAAATGCAGCAGAGCCTGCTCAGGGCTCAGCCCTTGTCTCACAGCTGTACCTGTCTGACCTTGGCATGGTCTTTACATTTTCATAGAGCTGCCTTCCAATCCTGCCACATTTGTTCCTCTCTGTTTTAAATTAATGCTGTCCCAGTCCCAAAGAGCCCAGCAGCTTTGGAGGCTGGAGGTAAAAGATCTGACTGCAAGCCCTGGTGACACGTGGGGTCCCATGTGGGACACACATGTGGGACACACAGGCTTCCTAGTCCTCCCTTTTTCTTTCTGGGGATGATTATTGTCAAATATGTTAAAGGTGATCTCGTAAGGAAGTGGAACAAAGGTTTTAGCAGACTAAATAGGCATAGAAAATTCTCCTTAGGGCTTCAAACCCAAGTATGAGATGATAGGAGGGTTCTAGGGATCTCCTTCTAAGCTGTTGTGCAGGCTTTACCTTTCTCCTCTGTGGTGAGATTTGTAATGTGCTGTGCTGTGATCCTGTCCATGATCACAGCTTGGTTTTAACCCTGCTGACTTGTTTATTGTTCATTATTGATAGAGTAGATTGTGCTTCCTTCATTAGTGTTATTTTTCATTTCTCTTGTCTGCATATTCACCAGACATAAGCGTGTGCTTGGTGCTGCTAAAGGCTTGCAGATAAATCAGAATTAGTAGTTTCTTAGTTTTTAGGTAGGATTTCCCTGGCCTGTCTCAGTGAATCCAGAGGCTCCACACGGGTGTGACAGGGCAGGAATTCCCTGGAGCTGCACAGGAGTCAGTGGGACAGAGGTGACCCAGCCCCCCTCACATCAGGGATGGGGAAGTTTGGGAAAAGGAGCTGGCACAGGGTCACTGCCAGGGCTGTGCTGGGTGCTCAGGGTGCCAGGGAGGAGGGATGGCACTCACACAGTTCCCTTCACTTGGCTTTTGTGCCCTTTGCAGTGTTTTTGGCACAAGGTATTTGCAGTAACAGCCTCCTCCTCGTGGGTAAAGCAAACCTTTGAACATCAGCACTTTTTCCTTGCAAAACCAGATTATGTCTATGCTACTCATTTAGCAGGCATCTGTTTAATTAATTAGTGCTGCTTCATGCCACGCCAGATGATCAGGAGTGACCTAAGGCCCAGCAAACACTCATGGAGTGCTCAGGAGCAGTGGGTGTGTTTGAGTGACCTCAGCATTCTCTGGGCTGTTCATGAACTGCTCACACGTCTGGGACAGCTGGGACAGCCCTGAAAATGAACAGTGAGGGATGTGCTAGAGGATGGAAATGTGGCTGCCCATGGCTTTTTATTCATTTCCTTTTCTGCCTTCCAGAATCCACTTTTATTTGCTCTATCTTTAGCAGGGGCTTTATGCAGAGTGCAATTCTGCTTGGTAAGAATTGAAATGACAAACTTGTGTTTGATAAACTACACAAGCAGAAATGTTTTATGTCACAAGGTGCCAAAATTAATTCAACACTTTGATTTTTAAACAGCAGAGGCTCTTTCCTTCAGTCACACAGCAGTGGGTGAGCTGCAGTGGAAGTTCACACTCACCAAAACCTGCACGTGCTTCATTCCTCCACATTTTTTAAAAACTGGGAAGGGTCCCACGTACTGTAAGGCTTCAGGAGATGCATTTAGGTCACAGCCACCAAATAACCTGGGGATTGTGAGGATTGTGTGGCTGTGAAAGCCGAAATG
Organism: Cisticola juncidis; assembly: GCA_013400215.1. Lineage (NCBI taxonomy): Eukaryota > Metazoa > Chordata > Aves > Passeriformes > Cisticolidae > Cisticola > Cisticola juncidis. The sequence continues at coordinate 73,164 of VXBR01008129.1, forward strand.
CCACTCTGTGACACAGCAGTTGTGTTGCTGAGCTGCAGACATCAGCTGCTCTGGCACTTGTAGGTCAGGGGCCCTGGAGAATGCACTGAAGTTAACCAAATAATCTGATTTACTGAGGGTGTATCCAGCTGAAGCTGAGAGATGCAATGCTTTATGGCTGATCTTTTTCCTCTGGGCAGGAGGCTTTATTTTTTAGACCTGCAGTTTTCGTGGTGGCCAGTTGCTGTTAGTGAAAGGGGAAAATCAAATCTGTGGTCTCCTGGGTTTTCCTAGTTTGCTGATTTTTAATGAGCCAAGCAGCCCTTTGGCATTTGGGTTCTTTTGTTTGCTTTATAACCCCTGTAAATGGACTGTCAGGTCAGAGTGAGATGTTATTTCTTGGAAATAATCAATTATCAGTCAGCTGTTGTTTGCATGCAGAGACCTGGGTGCTTTTCCTGAGAAGTGTTTGTTTCTGTGTTTCAGCTCGTTAGTGACTTATTGGAATTCTGCTTCTACACCTTCCGAGAGTCTCAGGCACTGAAAGTAGAGTTTCCAGCCATGCTGGTGGAAATCATCAGTGACCAGCTACCAAAGGTGGAATCTGGGAATGCCAAGCCCCTGTACTTTCACAGGAAGTGAGAGAAAATGTCTTAAACGGAAGAACTTTGCCTTAAGTTTCCCTGTGTTATTCCACACCCATGAAGGACCCAAGAAATCATATTTTAAACATGCTCTTTACACTTGTTCAGCAGTCTCTGAATAGTCTAAATCATACAAAGGGTTTGGGGGAATGGAAAGCAGTTGACTTGGATTTGGCAAGACCCAGATGTTTGGAAATTACCCCCCAACCCTGAAACACTTAGAAAATGTTCCTGTTCCTCTGGATGAAAAGCCATATCTAGTCAATAACTCTTTGATTTTGATATTTTAACAGATGGAGTTTTAAATATGCCATGTAGTTTCTGGTATTGTTTGCTTGTTTTAAAAGGGTTCGAGAACTAATGAGAACTTTTTAAAGCTTACCCTTGGTTTGCACATAAAACGTAAAGTCAATATGGGGCATTAATATTCTTTTCTTGTATAAAAAAACCACAAAAAAATACAAAAACTCTATATATATACACACATATATACACACACACAAACCCTAACGTGTAAAGTAATAACAGAACATTTGGTGTGGAATACTGTTATCCCACCTTGGCATTTGTTATCCCATGTTATCCAGCAGAGATGAAATACACTGTGTCAGGTGTCCATTGACTATTTAATTCAACAGGATAAGATGGGAAAAACAAATGCCCTGGTATCAATTTATAGTATCTATTGTGCTGGCTTTACAAATAATTTTTTGCAGTCTTTTGCTGTACTGTACATTGCTGTATGTATAAATTGTGAAGGACCTGAAATAAGGTGTAAGGAACTTTTGTAAATGAGACAAAAAAATCTTTAATGGTTAATAGGATGAACGGGAAAGTATTTTTGAAAGAACTCTATTTTGCTGGAGACTATTTAAGTACTATCTTTGTCTAAACAAACAAGGTAATTTTTTTGTAAAGTGAAATGTTCTGCATGCATAATGAACCGTTTACAGTGTATTTAAGAAAGGGAAAGCTGTGCCTTTTTTAGCATCATATCTAATTTCCCATCCTACAGGATCTGTTGTAAATAACCACGCTTAACCTCTCCCGTTGTGTTTGAAGCCTTTCTCTTCCTCTTTTCCCCCCTTCTGTCTCTCCTGCAAGCGTTTGTGACTCGAGCACATCTTAGGACTCCTGCTTCATGTATCTGTAGGGAAGGACACATTCTTGTGTTGGCCACTTTGCCAAGGTTTCATTTAACAAGACAAATTCTGGTTTCTCTCCAAAGCTTTTGCCAGCTCAATGATCTCGTCAGTTCTCGCCCTCCATTCCCTTTCTCTCTCAGGGGAATGGGGGTGAGCAACACATTGAATGATTCCTCTTTTTTTACTGAGGTTTCCCAGATTGTTTGGGTTTGGTTTTGGGTTTTTTCCTTTGAATACTGGATCTGTGAAGCATCTTAAAAGTCAGATTATTATTTCAGGTGGGGGAGAGCGATTTCTGGTTATGCTGAAGGGAACATGCAGATCATTACAGTAAGTATATCACAGAGATTTGTACTGGTGAGAGGGGTGGTGAGGGATGGTAAGGGCAGATAAGCTGAGTAGAATTTTTAGTGATAAACTAAAAAAGCTGTAATTTTGTAAGCATTTTTGTAATAATCAGGATACATCCAAGAAGACAAATGTTCACACTACAAGTTCAACTCAGTTGGTCTGGTTTTGTCTCAAAAATGTTTTCTCTAGAGTAAGACTGCAAAGAAGAGAATTTTTGAGGTGACTTTCACTATTTCACAATGTATAAGCAACTCCAAGATTTTGGGGTAGAACAGAGGACAGGTGAACTTTTCTGAGGCTCAGCTGTTGCTGCCATCTGCTCATGTTTAAATAGAATAGTTCCTCAGAGTCCTCACCTGTGGTGTTCTCTGGGTGCCACTGGTATTTCTGAGCTCTCTTTGTCCCTTGGCTGGTGGGAATGTAGCATTTCCTGTCCATGGTGGTCGAATTAGGAACCCCCCTCCCTTTCTGAACCCAAATTTGGAGGTGCCCTGGGTGCACTGAGGACAGTCAGCATCACTTGTCTTTTTAAATGACACCTGCCTTATGCAATGGGTAATCTGTAAAGACTGTATTCAGAGAGGTTTTTTATATATAAATATATACATACATATATAATTTGCATTTTGGAAGTCTAATTCATAGGCAGATCTTTCAATACTGACCTGCACAGCAATATGAAAGCCAAACTTCCAACGTGAGATACACAGCATGCAGACTGGCTGTTTACAGTAAAGACACAGTCATACATCCATCTTTTAATTTACTTCATTTGTTTTTTAAAGTCTAAAATAGAAGATTTTCAAAGCCAGGTTCTGGGTGAATACAGTCTGCAGCAGCTTTTTATATTAACAAAGTTACTGCCTCCTTTTCTGTCTCAGAGTAACTTTGCTTGACTAAAATAGCAAAGCCATATTCTACACTTCACTGTTAAATGCCTGTCCCAGTCCAAATTGTTGTCTGTTTGCTCCTATTTTTGTACCTTATTACTTTTAATCTTGGTTTGGTACAATTCATAATTCACAGAAACTTCATATAATTAAACACACTAAATTAGTTTTAAAAAGCAATTTATATCTTTATGCAAAACGTATGTCTGTCTTTGCAAACAACTGTAAGCAGATTATAATAAATCCTTTACTTTAATCACCTGTTGTTGATGAAACCATTCATTGATTATTATTTTTTTGCTAGAGATCATTGAAATAATAGCTACAATTGGATATAGATGTTGTAAGAGGCAGTATTCTCTTATCAAGGACACTTAAGCAGAATAGCCATCACTTTTTTTATCTAAACCTGTGTACAGAAAAAAAGAAAAGGAAACCACAAAACCCAACCCTACTTTTTAGCTCCCAGGAAGTTCGTTTTGTTCTTTTGAATTTGTTTAGAGTGAAATAGGCATTTGTCTCCTGCAAAATACAAGACAAATTTAGAAAGTGGGCTTTTTGTTCATTGAGCTAAATTATTTTGTTGTCAGAAGGAACAGGGATATGCAGCAAGAGCATTGTATGCACAGTTCAAATGTAAAATAATGTCATGTACTGCAGTGGGTATTTCAGGAACCGTGCCACCCAGCAGGGGCACGGAGTAAAATAGAACAGACTAAAGTTTGCAATATCAAAATCTTATTAAAAAGATACTTTACAATCAATAATGCAAAAAGCTAATTCACAGGGTGGTGTTTTTCACTGACTTGTTTAAACATTTATGAAATTTAAAAATTCTACACTTAATGCACTTTTAATTGTTTATTAAAGATTTGACTTTTTTTAGAGCAATGTTTTCAGCTGGAGGTCAATGACCTGATAAGACAGACAGCAGTTCTGAGGCCAGGAAGCTCAGAGGAATGTTTAAGGATTCTTGGAGTTTAAATAGATTCCTGGATGAAAAATAAAAGCAGCCAGCAGTATGGTGTAAACAGTAAAATCTATGCATAATGATGCATTTATAATTAGGGGTTTGCTTCTGTATGTTTAAAGCTTTTTAAATAAATAGAAAATATTGTTTGGTCTTTATGTTAATGTCTGCAAGTACCTATTTTTCTTTTTTTTTTTTTTTTCTTTTTTTAATATAAATTGTACAAATATACATGAATTAAACTGGTTTGATTGCAAGTATTTCTTGCATTTTAATGTCAGCTTGGAATGGCCAGGGAGCAGCTCCTGGGGCTGTGAGAGAGGGGACAGCACTGAGGAAGGGGCTTCACCTCACAAAAGATGTGCTGAAAACTCCTCTGGGCATGAGCTGCATCCCCTGGAGAACCAAACCTCAGCAGCCAGAGCAGTGGTAACTTTGATCAAAGTTAAAATTCTGTTTTATATACACATTTCCCCCCAGTGACCCTGCCTGCTCAGGGTCAGACCCTCTCCAGCTGTAATTCCAGCAAGAGGAGTTTTATTTCCCCTTCTAAATCTTGGTTTGTTCTGGGCAGCCTCTCAACAATTCACCACCAAGTTCTGCACCAAGGTCTGTGGTGTAGCACTCCCATTTAATTGCATTTTGGTCTTTTAATAACAAGTTGAGTAAACTTTTTTTATTGCCAAAAAATCCTTGCACCTGCTTTCCCTTTGCTGAATTGTCAGAAGGAAAGAATAGCAGGGGATCAGCAGTGTTAAGAAAAATTTCCCATATGTTTCCAAGCAGATGCATCTGTCATGTGCTGTTCTAGAAATAAGATGATGCTATCAGTACTAAAAACCATGATGAAAATTGGAACCTGACCTCGGGCTGGGGCACTCAGGTGTCTGCAGAGCCTGGGAGTTCATCAGGAGTGCAATATTACCAAGAAAGGAGGGGGAAATGCCCTTTCCTGTCCCAGATTTTGCTTGGTAAGGATTTTGCCATGAGGTTTTGGAGGTGTTCTTGCTTTAATTGTAGATGTTGGCAGGGTGAAGTCGATTTGGTGCTTACCTGTGGCAAGGACAGATTGTTGGGACTCTGATGGAAAACAATGTCCAAGGCACAGTCAGCTGCAGAGGTGAAACTCCAGTGAAGCCTTTCAGAGAAACCCAGTTTAGCACTGGTGCATTTACAGCCTACACAGCCTCTGTCAGCAATTTCTCCTTAAACTGCAAACCAGGTAAGAATTGGGAAATGGGTTAAGAGAACAAGCACTGAGGAGGGCAAGTTTGTGCCCAGGTCTCTTCTGTGACACAATTACAGAGGCTGGAGCAGCAAAGGCTGCAAGCAGTGCAGCAGGAACGTGAATTTTCATTACAGCACAGAGAAATCAGCTAATGAAGCTAATGAGATTTTTCTTTCACTCCTCATAAAAGACAGCATCAGAAGGAAACCTGCCACGAAGATCAGCTGGGACAACACTCAACAACCTGAACAGCCCAGGGTCTTCCAGCCAGCAGAGGGGAAGGGCTGCTGGCCAAGGCTGCACCCTGGCCAGGGCTCAGGCTGTAAATTCTGCTGAGCCCAGCCAGGCAGGAGCCCCAGCCTGGCCATTCCTTATTCAGCAAACACAGCCCAATCCCTGAGGGAATCAGTCTCTGGCCCCACAGGGATGGCAAGGCCAACACCATTTTGCATAAAAAGCACATTTGGGGTTTTTTCCTGATTCACACTCCAATTTCCAGCTCCTGTCATGCATTCAGTACCAGCAGCCTCAGCTTCCAAAACCTGACCCTGCCCACAGCAAAAACAGCCCAGAGCAAGGGAAGGAGCCCAAACCAAGGATTAATTCCTCTGTGCCCACAGACAGGAGAGAGCTCAGGGAAGAGGACAGAGCCACACCATGGAGGGTGACACTGCTGCTGCCAGGGCAGGAGAAGGACCTGCATCCTGCTCTCTCCAGGATGGACTCCTGTGCTCCTCCCTGTCCCACGTCCTCCAAAACCCACCAAGACAGACAAGAGGCATGGCCCAAAGTCAACCTGCAGGAAAGCAAAGCAATCTCAAAACCCTGACTGACTTGGGATTTTTTTTTTTCCATTTTAGTATCTTTTAATCTCCATTTCCAAGCAGTCAGTGCTGAGGGCATCGTTCCCAGCCCTGCCCAGCAGCGAGGATGGAGAAGGAGCTTGCAGTGGCTGCTGGGCTGTGCCAGTCTGTGCTTGGCACTGGTGTAACTGGGCTGATGTGGAACCCATCTGGTGGGCAACAGTTCCCACCAGTGGATTCCTCTGTGATGAGCCTGGGAGCCAGATCTGATCTGGCTCAGCTCAGCACTGCCTGCAGACAGCTGGGACCTGAGAAAGTTGGATTTGTGTTACCTCTGCTCACTGCAGCATGCTCAGGAGAAAAGTTCTCTTCTTGTTTGGGTTCTGTAGCTCCAGGAGTAACAGGAGTCTCAGAACATCTCACCTAAAGGTGAAACAGGCTCACTGGAGGGAAGAGACACTAAGACTATTATTCCTTCTCTATACATCTGCCTCTTGAAATAACCTCAGTTACGAGGGGAAAAAGCCTCAGCACACAGAGCTAGAGCTGAGAAGCAAATTGAGAATTTCAGAGGACAGCAGCCAGAACAGGATCAAACATGCACTGCAGGTTTAAAACAACAAAACAAATGGAAGCAACTTCCAGAGCTTGTAAGCCTCAAGTTATCAGAGCTTCACCATCTGACCAGGCAGCATACCTGGCTGCCACGCCTGCAAGGCCAACACCAAAGATTTAAATCCTCCCTCTTCTTTCAGTGTTTTCTACCAACTGGTAGCCATGAAAACTGAGTTTGGCACACAAACCCTGTCTCCAGGATGAATCCCTGAGGCCACAGATGAGTTGACAGAGCTGTGGGCACAGGCAATGAGACCCAGCCAGAACAGAGCTCTGCCACGTGAACAAACATGAGCAAGGGAATTCCAGGCTGCTGCTGCAATTCCTGGTGCAGCCATTTCCTGAATCAAGGAGCAAATCAATCAGAAATCAACCCCAGTGCTGGGTGGGTCACTCAGCCAAGACAAGAACTGCCCAAAGCTTTGTGGCAGGGATTCAGGGCTCCAGCACCAGGAGAAGTCAGCAAAGGAAGCTCCTGCAGGCAGTGAGGGCAGAGCTGGAGAGCTGCACTGCCTTGGCCCCACCACTGCTCCATCTGGAAATGATTGGTCTGTGCAGTCTGGGCAAAGGAACAAATTAATGGCAGGAGTTAAACCCTCAGGAGGGAAAAAGGCATCCCAACCCCAAGGCAGCATCAACCATTAACTGTTTTACCAATCTCATTTGTTAGGAAAACTTGCAAGCAGTAAACACTCAAAATCCACAGAGTCCAACTGAACAAAAAGTGAGCCTGCATTAGCACGTCCTCCTGTCACACTCCTGCAGCCTCTCCACTTCCCACTTCAAGGAGAGAAAACCAGAAAAATTACTGATAAACTGCATGGAACTTCTTTAAAATTCTACAGATTTAAGGCATCAATAACACCTTGCAGTTGACAATTAGAGGGAAGACAGGCAAGGTGAATAAGCAGCTAAAACTGACAACAGATAAAATGCACAATTTTCCAGGATGCAAAAGCATCACAGCCAAGATTTTCTTTTCCCTTTTGGCTTGAACTTCCAGAGTTGCCTGTTTTGTGTGAGGAAAGCTCCCCATCCCTTTTGGAGGCTGCTTGAGGCTGACTGCACAGAGCTGCCAATGATTATTTCATGCCACAACTTCCAGAACCAGAGCAAAATACTCTGCAACATAGCAATGACAAGTCAAATAACAAATAACATTTTATTTCATTTAACGTGATATTTTTGAGTAGCAAAGGAACCATGACATATAGGAGCCTGTAATAAAAGTTCATGTGTCTTATCTTTATAAGATAAATGAAATCATACACGCAACATAAACGAATGTGCTCTTTGAAGACATTTGAAAAATGTCATGTCTTGATAACTATTATTTTTACTTACTGCTGTCTGTTCTGCTCTGGCTATTCCACTCTGAAATATAATTTGTCAGCATGATAGCTTTCCTTATCCATCAGTATCTTCCAAACTAAAATGATCACAGAATCACAGAATGGTTTGGGTAGGGAGGGAGCTTTAAGATCATTTATTTCCAATTCCCTGCCATGGGGGGATTGGATTACCCTTGGAAAACCTTCCACTGTCCCAGGCTCAGAGCCCCATCTTGGACACTGCCAGGGATGGGGCACCCACGGGTGCTCTGGGCACCCAGTGCCAGGCCTCAGCACCCTCACAAACTGATAAAAATGCTGCTTATCAAAGATTATCTCCAGGACAGCTGAGTCACAGATCAACCAAATACACGACTTCAAAAGCTATTTTATACCACTACTGCTTTTTACAGCTGAAAAACAAGCACCCTATTAAAAATTACCCTATCCCTCCATCCCCATTTCTTGCCCTCCCACCCACATTCCAACCCTCAAAGAACCCTTTTTTGTAATTCATATTTGGCAACACTTAATGTCTTTACACAGCCTAAGATCTTCAGCCCACAGTCCAGCTCTTCACTGATTAAAAGCAGTCACAAAAGGAGAGACAAAAATCCATGGATACCATGTACACCGTCTGGGCGTTCAGTGCACCGAGCTATAAAAACTGAACATAATTTTGTGGAATAAGTCCTCTCTTGCCATTTAATGTGCCTTCTAGCCATCCTGGCTCTCTGGAAAATTGCACTGCAAAAGAAGAGAGAAAATTACTGCATCTTTTTGTGTTTGAATTAGTGCTTTTCTGCTTTAGCTCCACGACACCGGGCACAGCGTCCATAAAATCATCTGCAAGGACCAGTTTAAAAATCTGGCTGGGAAAGATAAAGAGCATTATTAACTTGACTTAAATACTTCATTATATACTTCTGCAAAGCCTACATGGTGAAATAGCTTTTAGGTGCAGGAGACTTCATTAGGGAAATGGTTAACGGAGCTTAAGACAGATTTATAAAATAGAAAAATCTGTGCCTTAGGAGAAAAGTCAGAATTCATTTCAAACAGTGGCAAACACTTTCAGCAGGTAGGGCAAAAACCTGTCTGGAGCAGAAGTGGTGAATGTGGAACTCAGAGCCACAGAAGCACAGCATAGGACCTTATTTGGCATGAAAAGTAAGCATGGAAAGGATTCTAGGGGAAACAGAAATGAGCCAGATGTCACTGCAAGGATCATCTCTTCAGAACAGAGCTATTATACATTATATTATATNCATTAAATCCTCTCTGATATTCAAATACAGAACACAATTCACACGCCACACAGCAAAGGCTTGGGTGGCTCCTTGTGCCATCCTAAGCGTTCACCACTGCTGATCCCAAAGTTCCTGCAAGAATATCCAAGAATATAAAATGAATATTTCAGCTTGGACTCTCAATGCCCCAGAAGTTCCTCTGTGAGCAGCAGAACTAATGAAATCTGACTTCCTGTGTATATATGTTGACCACATTTGACAGGAAGTTAAAAAAGAAGCATGAGCCTGCCCTCTTTGGAAAACAGACTGAAAAGTCCTCAAATTCCCCTCTGAGGTGTCTTTTAAGGATATGATACAGATACCTATTTACCTATGTAACTGTAAAATCCCACACTTTTCAGCAGCCCACAACATTCCCTGCTGTATTAATTTATCCTCACAGCCTCTGAGCCAGAATTTAGGGGAGACATCAGACAAATGCTGAACATGCTGCCAGCCATGGCAGTGCTTTATTTAAAACACATTAACACGTTGGGAAATGTGAGATTTGTAGCCTTCTACAGATCAGGGAAACAGCAGTTGAGAGAGAGCAGCATGTTAAGTCTCACTTCCAAAAGCATTGTAAAACTCTTAATTTGAGGGCTTCAGAACATCCTTGCCCAAACATATTGTTGTTTTCCTTTGTGCTATTATTGTCAGGCAGCTGTGCTCAGAAACCACACTATAAACAACAGCTATAACTCCAAAAGCCCAGAAAACAAAACTGCTTTCCAATAGTTGAGCTTCAGCACGAAATTCTGGGCTTGTATTTGTAATAAATCTGCTCAACAAAAGGATTGCAAAGGAAAAACCTGCATAGACAATTACCTTTTAGGATCTGTGCTCACACAGTAACTTACATTACCATTAGTAATTAGCAGGCCCTCCTCTCCCTTTGTCATTTCTATTCCACAATTACAGAGTACACAGGCATTGGAAGCTGCAGGCTGACACCAGCACAAACCTCCTGCAGAAACTGTAATTCTGCATTTCCAGCAAAGGCACCAGCAGGAGCCAAAGCCCTCCCTGCCATACCTAGAGCACATCTGTATTACAGGAAACAATCTCCAAAAAGGAAAAAAATAGATTAGGAAGAAAAACAACTGGAAAATCTAGAAGCAGGAAATTTCACACTGAAATTAAAATTTACCTTAAATTTACACAGGGGAGGAAACGCTCAAGCTATGCTGGATCACATCTCTCAACAGCAAACTGCCAAAGGAATATTTTCTAAGCAGGTTTGGTGAGAGAATGGTGAACTTGCAGCACGTTCATGGCCCAGCATGGGCTGGAGTGGCAAACAGCATTTTCACATTTTCACCCCAGATGAGACCGAGCTGAGCTCTGGCCTTAGGAAATTAAATATTGCACATGATGGCACAGATCAGGGCTGGTAAACTGTTCCAGTTCCTTTAGACTCGAGGAAGACTGAAGAAGGAATTATCACTCTATCACCCCTAAGGCCACCATTTCTAGAGATCTTTGCTTAAAAAAAAAACACTGCAAAAAGTAATTTCTAATGTCCATCAGCAGGGAAAGCTTCTGCCCCCACTCCAATCACCTTGTGCAAGAAGGGGTGAGATTCTTGTGTACATCCCTGACTGCTTCTGTAGGCAAATGATAATTAATGATATTAATGATATTAATGAAGGTGCCATGCAAAAGAAAAGCTGCCTTAAGCTCCAGTGACCTGTTTGCTTGCATTCCTTTAAAATCAAAACCACTTAACCACACAAACCACATTCCTCTATCAGGCACAGCTCTTAAAGCCAGGACATGGCCTATCTGAAAAAATACTTCTGAAAAAAGAAGATTCTGTAGTGTCCCCTTTCTGTCATTTCTTCTCAGTCACCAACAATTCCAGTTCTCAGCCTTTCTCAGGCCTGCTTATTTAAAAATACCTGGCTGCAGAAACTACACCCTTGGCCTTAAAACTACAACTTAAAACTACAGCTCATTACTAGAGCACTCATCCCTAGGACTAAGGCTCATGTTGGATTAAAATCTGATTTTAAAAATTGTAAAAAGCCTCGATAAGAGCTATCTTGACAAGTTTTCAGGAAGCCTTCCTGCTAGCAGTTCTGCCAAGGAATTTTTATTGTGTAAACACCATTTAACCTATCTGAAACACTTCTCCCAAGCAAATTCCCATTTATGACTTTTAAGCAGACTCTTTCAAGTACCAGAAATTTAATGACACTTGTCTCCAAGACTGGCAAGATCCCAGTGCCAGGCAGTTTGATTATTTTTTTTCCCTGATTATTGGGAATATCTACCCCAACACCAACAGACACACAGAGCCAGCATTTGTCTGTCTCAACCTCATCTCCTGCTCTGCTTCTTCCCCTTTGTGCCCTCAGCCAGCTGCAAACTCTTCAAGCTTTGCTTCCAACCACTTGAATTATATTGTTATGTGCTGTCAATAATATAGCCTGTAACAACTGGGAAATAAAAATATTGGCACAGCCTAAGGCAAATTGAATTGAAGGTTACAAAAAAAAATCCAGTGGATATTGTTGAGATTACATTATTCATTTTCTTACACAATTCAATTAAATAGAAAACTTAGCCTTTTCTTTTTAACTTACCAGATGGTGCCTTAGCATTTATATTCCATGGCACTTTAATGGAAAGACTGTGGGATTTGGGGAAGCACAGGGTACAGGCAGCACTGAAAACACCTGAATGTGAAAATGCTGAGGTTCTACACAGATTCCTACCAGGTGATGCAAATTTAACTTAAAATCTTAGCAAATCTAACCTTGGCAGACTGAGAGATTTTTCCCCCCCATTTAGAAACAGCAGATGGGGATGGGAGCGAGGGTTAAACTCACCTTCTTGCACCAATATTACATTTAGCAGCTATGACAGTGCAAGAGTACTTCCCTAAAATGCCATTATCCTGTCTGGGCTGGAGCAGCCAGGATTCATCCAGAGAAATGAGAGGTGAGAGGGAACCACTGCCACCAACATCCATGGACCAAGAGAGACAAACCAAGCATGGGATGGACACAGGAAAAAGGAAACAAAGCAGAAAGAGAGGAAAGAAAAAAGAAAAAATAAAAGAGACAGGATTAGAAAGTGAGACAGGCCGGGTGAGAAAGGAGAGACAGATAAAACCTTCCCTAATGGAAGCAGCACTTTTTAGCAGACATTAATTGAACAGTTGCTTTAATGGTTGATACTAGCTGTATGTCAGCTTGATTGATGCCTTGTCACTTTGATAGTTAAGGTTATTGGTGGAGCTGCAGAATTGATGTATTATTACTTTAATTCTTCATTTGGGGGCTCTATTAGGGCATATGGGAATTTAAATTGAGTAACTAAAGAACCTGAATTGATTCACTGCAATCTGATTTCAGCACAGACACAGGGGTGCCTGATACAGAAAGAAAAGGTTCATGTTTGAGGCATTTCAGAGGTTTCAGATGTGGAGAGAAGTCTGCACTTGGCATGAAAAAAAACCATCCAGGACTGGGAAAAGTTATGAAATTACCATTGACACATTTACTGCCTTATTTCTTGCATGTTCTCCCCATTTTTATCTGCCAATCCACAGCCTGCCTGAGGGTGAGGCCCTGCAGGGCAAGGACAGCACCTGTGAAACAACCACGACCCAGCAGAACAAATCCAATTAATGTGTTTAAGGAAATGGGAGTTTTGCCATTGGAAATCTGCAACTGGGCTTTTGAAATGCAGTCCATGCAACCTTTTCCCTAAGCTTGGAACCTTACTTGTCCCATGGTAAAGGTTACAGCTGGAACATTTCTGCACAGATGCCAAATTCCACACCTATTTTGGGGCAATCCAGCTCTCCAATTGTAAAATTGTAAAATTGTAAAATTCAACCGAGGCTGCAATGCTCCAAATCTGGGGGCTTTGTCACCACTCCTTGAGTTATACAAGGAGAGAACCTCAGCATTGCTCTCACACGTGGCACACAAGGAAAATCCACTCCTTGCAAGGCTTTCTTACCCCAAGGCAACACAAACTCTGCTGTTCTGCAGCAGAAATGCCTCTCCCAGACACTGAATTTTTCCACCACACACTAGATTTCCTTCCTCTACACAGTTTGATGGCTGCTGAAGAGCCCTATCAGTCATGTTTTAAAAATCTTCAATTAAAATAGCTGGTGTTAAGGACTTTTAAAAGAGCAATCACTTAGCTAATTCATCTTTAAAAGGTTTCCCACCTAACTGGATTCAGACATGATTTGCCTGCAAGGCAGCTCTGATAGGGAACATCAAAAATGATTTTGTGAAGTGGGTGCTAGCTGGGAAGTGGGGACCCCAGATTTTATCCTGAAAAGAAACCCAAAACACAGAACAAGTCTGGAGCAGCCTTGCTATTTACTTGTTTGGGAGGAGACAGAGGACAAGAATATCCTATCATACATACTAAAAAAAAGTTACAAATTGCTGAAAAACTCTGCATCTTCAGAATTTGTATTACAGCAGTCACTGGCAGAAGGTTTAACAACTCAAACCTTTGTATCAGTTTGCAGTCCCTGTGCATTGCTGAAGGGCAGAGCCAAGGGAGCTCACTCAGAACACAGGAATCTCCTCCTGGATGCTCATATCTGCTATATTGGATCAGAGAAATCATTAAACACAGGCCTTGATTCCACACCTCAGTCAATATTCCTTTTTCTACAGATACATGCACACACTAATGCAAACCTTGATCTGAATCAGTACAAACACTCTTTTTTCCTCCATTTTCACCTGATTTACCTGGCACTGTTTGCTTGAAAATCCTGAAACAGATTTCTTTTTTCTTTAAAGGAAAACCTCTGTATTGTTTTACATCAAGAGTTCACATTTTAAAAATTCAGTTTCACAGGCCAAGGTGTTCTCTTCTATCACTGAATAACCTTTTTGTTTGGTACTACAACACCAATGCTGCAGTTAATGTTAAATTATGTTGAAAAAATGATCCCAATTGGAAGAGTGTTCACCCAAAAATGCAGAGCATTTCCTCACAGTGCTAAGGATATGTTAAGCAGCTTCTTCCTACCAGAAAATATCTCCATCACCAACTGTGTGCCATCAGCAGTGTTGGCAGAAGAGCAGCCAGCCTTGTATTTTTATCCAAAGCCATTTTAGCAGTTCTGTCAATTTGTTTTTCATTGCTTTATATTTACTCAAGCAGTACTTACCATCTTCAAATATTGCTCCTATCTGAAATGACAATTCCGAGCTGTGTTCTGCTTCACACGGGTAAACTGCTCTTGCTTTTCGGTGGGCAACGCTGGAAAATGAAATTATGAATTATGGCAACTTTTCACTATCATGGAGACTCTGTCTCAGCCATTCTCTCTCCATTCACATTTGGAGATGACTAAAACTTGAAACTCAATCTCACATGCATCATTACAGGCTTATCATTCATACACACAGCCAAAGCTGAGGCTTCACAGCTTACTGCTGGCATTTCTGAATATCATCCTCCCAACTTTCTGCACACTTATTTTTATGACAAACTTGACTTTCAACTGCAGTTAAATTTTTTTTCATGTGCTAGTCAGCAATGAACTCAATAGCAGGCAAAGCAGAACATACTTCAAAAATTCAACTGGTAATAAGAAATAGGATTTTTTTATCAATGTTGGGAAGAATCTGTGAATACATAAAGCTACTTTAATTAGAAAAGCAAATAATACTAAATTTGAAGGGTAAACATAAGATGGTGAAGACCTTCAAAGAAAAAAACTCAAAATACTTCAAAACATGGAAAACATCATGGAAGGAAGCAGAAAGAGGATGGAAGGAAAGCTGGACAAGAGAGTGAAAGGAAACAATCAAACCCCAGACCAAGGTAAAGATGGAAGAACAACTTTGAGAGGCAGCAAGGCCAGGGTGAGAAACTTAAATTTGGCAAAGGTGGAAGAATCTGTGTTTTAAAAGAGTAAGGAAACACTGCAGGAGAGAGACTCTGAATTACCCCAAAGCAATCCCTCCTGTATGAACCAGCACAGGCCTGGCTCAGGTGTTCCAAGGAAAAACAAGATGCAGCAGACAGGATTTTTATTGTGTCAGAATTGCTGCAGTCGCTTTTCCTGGTCTGAGAAAATCGTTCCCATGATTTTATTTTATATTTCAATAAAGATACAGAAAGAGGGGACAAATAAAGAGCCAGCAGAAGGGAGGTGCACACCCTACCTTTCCCCTTTGTCAGTGCCAGGGCTGGGGAAGAGGAAGGTGGGCAGGGCAGCGTTGGTGGCAGCAGGGTTGGCACAGGGGAGGTTCATCCACGGCACCATGGACGGGCGGCTCTGGGCAGGGCTGAGAGCAAACACAGACAAGGCAGAGTTAAAAACATCAATAAAATTACTCTATCATACCAAGGTATTTGAGTCTTTGTAACTGGACAGCCTGCTAGATTCTCAGATTAAACCAAATCACCTTGGCAAGCTGATTCTGCAGGAATGGCCATCCTGTGATGCTGCATTTGCCCTTGGAATTCTTCTTCCTGCATGCCCTGCACCCTGAGCCAAAGAGAACTACCTGAGATGTGTGACATGAGCACTAAAAGGGCAAAATTCCCATTCCTCATCTCAGAAAGACAGACAAAGTGAAATTGCACAGAGCAGGCTATTATTTGAGCTGCCACTCTGCCTGTGCAAGTTTTGATGAGTCTATTTAAAAATCTCCTCGGTGCTGTACAAAGGCAGCACAACTGGGAAGGTTTCTGAAGCTGTTATTTATATTTAATATAAATATATTTTAAAAAGCTGGGATCACAACACTGGCTCTGGATTGGGATCTCCTTCACAGAGTGTGCAAACACTGCCCCAGTGGCTGCCCTCACCAAGGCTCTGCTCAAATACCCAACAAGGTAATGAGGAACACAAAGCTGCCACAAGAGGAGGAGAAAAAGCAGGAAAAAAATTAAAACTTGTACTAGTAAACATATGAAGTTGTCACCAACATAAAGAGCATTTCTAATTTTACACATTAAAGAATTAAAGTGTTCCAGCACTGGAAGGGTTTCCTTCATTGCACGGAGAAAACCACAAATAATCCAAAAAGTGGCTTCAGCATAACTTTGGAGCAAAGAGCTGGACTCCAAGCAATTTCTAACAGAAATAGAATTAAAATAATTTGCACACAGCAATTGCCCCTCAAAGCAGAGACTTCCCAAAAATGCATTTGAGACTTTGTCCTGCTCCAAGATTACCCACTGGGGCAGCACTGATCTGAAAGGCACCACCAAAATCCAAAATCCAGCCAAGGAGGCTTTTTTTTGACCCCTAATCAAGATGAAGAGAACACAAGCAAAAAGAGGAATCCATAATCAGCCCAGTCATAATTGCAGATGAATTAAAGAAAGCAGGAAACCTAACTCAGATCACTAATTTTAATCTTATTGTACAGTGGGATGTTGAATTTCTAGAAGAAATTGTCACTATTTGTTGGTTTGCATAACAAGATTTACAATCAAAATCACCTTTTACAAACTCATTGTCATTCCACCAATTACATATTAAGCAAGCATTTATTTTGATTAATTTTTTTTTAATTTAGTACATTATAATGTAAATGTCACATTCCTTATTACCAGACTTTTCCTTTGGAAACGTGTTTTTATTTATTGTACTTGCTTACCTCAGGAACCACTTAATTCTTGTTATTGAAACAAAAGGTTTTACTCAGAAAGAAAAATAATTTCCGATGTTGCAGCGTGCAAGCAACAAAAGGTTGGATTTTATTGTTTTTTCCTTGAAAAGGTGCTTGTCATAGCAAGGTTACCTTGCTATAGAGATTTGCACACCTTGTTTATCAAGATGTTGATATATTAGAAAGTGCTGCACGTGTTATCACACAGCAGCTCAACTCCAGCAAGGTATGCTGGAGAAATCCTTTCTCCTAAGGCTAAAATAAAGGCAATGCATTTCCTGTGGGGAGGAAAAAAACCCAAAAAGGCTGACATAACCATCCCTCTTTGAGGAAAAAATGCTCTTGTGTAGCATAGTGAACATGGGAAAAGGGAGGAGGGGGGAACATCTTTACTGAAAATAAGCTAGAGATTCTGTACTGATACTCAGAGAGAAACTTCTGAAAACAAGATTTTATTGGATGTTTATCTGGCTGGTTCCTAAGGTAACACAGCTAAAGAGCAGCCTCTTATCTTGAGAGCAAGGAAGAGTCTGTGAAAAGAATCTACAGTGCAACTCTTGAGAAAAAGAGGGATTTTCACAGACAGGTTTGGCAGAGTATCTCAGAGTCTGGCTGACAAACTGGCTGGAAGCGCCCTTGGAAGGGTTTATTACAAGATTACAGTGGGTATCACAGGGTGTTTGTTATTTCTGTCTAAATTCAATCCAAAAGTGACCACCAGCACCTTCAAATCCCCTGTGCCCTGGGAGTGGGGAGCAGAAAGATCTGTGGCTAAATTCTAGACATTCTCGTAGCTGCAGCCAAGCTGGAGACAAACAGAAGGTCAGAACTTCCCCATCTGTGCTCCCCCTGCAAAGGAACTGCATCCTCAAAAGTTCAAGGGTGTGACGTGCACACAGCTCTCCTGAACCCTCATTTGGGTTTATATTTATATTTACAGAGAGCATAATAAATAACTATAAATAATAAATATTTCTATTTACAGAGAGCACATCAGTCAGCACTGAAATGGGGGAGTTTGTAACTTGGATTGTGGAGCAGCTCACACATCAGTGAAATGATCTTTCACTCCAGCCTGCTGAATCCAAAGCTGATGTCTACAGCAGCTGTCCCGAGATAAAGCACTTTTAAATGATAATTCAGACAAAGCAAAAGGGAAATATGTACAGCTATAAGCTTAGAGCTCACTGCTGCTCAAAGGAAACTTCAGCTGATCCACAGCCCCCTGAGCACTCTCACCATTTCCTTTGCTGCTGTGTGAGCTCCTGGCAGCCAAGGAGATGCCAAGGGCTGTTTTGGACGAGCCACATGACTCAGTTCTATTATGCCTGTCTCAAAGAAACTGCAAAATGAGGGCTCTGCTCTGCTTGCATAACCAAAGGGTACAAAAGAAGTGGCTGCTCCACTAAACCTGCTCTCAAATGCTGAGTCACTGGAGAGGTGGCAGCTGAAACAAAAACAAACTGCAGAATAAGCACAATGACCCAACACCATTTCAATAAAACAGGATGATGACATTAGATATCATAAAAAGTTTTCAAGACAGTGAAACCAAAGTCACTTATTATTTATGTAAAACTGCAGATGCACACCACTGCCAGAAAGCACAAAAAGGAAAGTATTCCCATTTTAAGGAGACCAGACATGCAGTCTGCTGATGTGGATGTAACAAGGCTGATGGGAATTCACTCAGCAGTCAAACAAAATTAATAACTATCTCCAAGTTATATGCAGAGCACCTCTATCTCTGCCTGCCCTTGCCATCTGAGGGCTCCTTCAGCATCAGTTTGCTCACCAGCAATTTGAACATCTTGGCATTTCATGAAGAATGAGCAATGTCTTCCCAGCCTGGTCACAAAGACCCTGGGAGCTGCACAGAACAGAGCTTGGCATCATTTGGGGTATTGAAAACCCCAAAACTCATATACCACTGAGCTGGGTAACAGAATATTTTACAGTCAGGGAAACCAATTAAGAAAAAATCTTAAGAAGAAATGGAAAAAAAAACCAGAATTGTTTCATCTTCCATTAGTCCCTTGCACATTCCTGAAAATCCATTTACATTGGTGCCTCCATTTCTCTGGGCTTTGAACACCTCTGGTATTTAGGCTGCCCTGATTATTGTACCTTGCATGCTCCTGCAGGAGCCTCCAAGGTGGGATTCAGTTTGGAAACTCTGAATCCAACTATTCTTAGCCCAGAGATGTAATTGCTTTAACAAGCCCTGCACCCACCCACACTAATGGAAGCGTTTGAGGGACAGGAGTGCTTTCCATCCCCTCCAGCTGCACAATCCCAAAGGCTTGGAGAGGGACAGAGGGACAGGCAAGGTAAACACACACTCAGGATCATCCTGAGGAAGGCTGGTCTGTATCCTGCATCGTAACTCTGGGCAGAACAACCACAAAAGTCCCCAAATTCCATCCCTGGGAACCCCTGCAGCCTCAGATCCCAGAAATGAACTCTCCAGCTGAGAAACAGACTCCAGTTTTCATGATTTGAATGCAGAGATCCTGCACTAAGTGCAGGACACTTCCAGCCACAAAGGGAGGACTGAGCCAGCCCTGAGCCCAGCCCTGGCACAGGGCACTGCACTGGGAGCACAAAGAGATCTCGTGACAACACGGGGCCACTTCCAGCAACAAACCTTTCCTTATCAGAGAGAGGTGCTCAGAAAGGTTAATTACAACCCCTAGTGAGCCCAGAGAACACCAAGAGTTCAGCTTTTTTGGTTCATTCTGAGGTCAAGTGAAAACAGACACAGTACAGAGCACGGGATTTTAGGATGTGAGCTGTAATCAGTCACTGCAGCGAGGGAACCCTGTGAGGGAAACCCATCAGAGGTGAGCTAGGAAAGGCTCAGGAAAGGCTGAGCAGGACAGCCTCACATCAATAAATGATTCTGTAAGTAAATTCTACAATCCAACCACAACAGCTGCAAAAAAATTCTCTCACTCTTTTTTAATTTAATTATATCTCTCCACATCTGATACTGAAACTTTGGCAATGCCACCTCCTTCACTGTAAGAGGATTTCACATTACACTTTGTCTTTACTTGCTTAAGTGTCTTTATTAGACACCAAAGTGTACACCCAGTTTAGCCATCACTGTGACACTCTGCATGTGCAAAGCCATGGGGCAACAGAGAGAAATTCAAACTTTTTATCACTAACTTTCAGCTGCAGGTAAAAGGGAAGACTGTAGCTCCACAGTTAAGTGGAGTTTAAGAGCTGCCCATAACACCTTCTAACCAGATCTCCAAACAAAAGACCATTACTATTATCACAACAGTTTGGGGACTAGCTTAGAAAGACTTCTCTTAGGAAACTACACATTTTAAATTATTAAAATTTGAGTTTCATTTACCATAAGAATAAAAAACTGAGTGATTAGGGTGCATATTCTTCAGTGCCAATTAGGAAGGCACTGAAAGTAATGTCAGGGTCACATCCTCCAGCAAAAAGCCATCAAGCATCTTGAAGAAAAAATGTGGCAGATTTACTGACTTTTTGGGCAAATGCAATATAGAAAAACCAGAAATTGTAGGAGAGAGTCTGTATGGACACTTAAATCAGAGGGGAAAAGGAAGAATGCAAATGCTCTGGTTAACATTAAACTGAGATTGCTGTTGCTACTCTACTTTAAAGGGAAAAATGTCCATACTAGTGGAGAGCAATCCTTTACCCAGCTCACAGCTAAAATTATGGGTTTATGTTTGAGATCACCTTGTGCAAAGCATCCTTGGATAGAAGGTATTTTCAAAGAGTACAAGTTTATGACACAGTGCTCCCTCGAGTAGAAGGGGTAATTTTCCCATCCTAGGCTATTTGGAGTTTGAATCCCCTGTCTACAAAAACTGCTCTGTAACTTGGTGATTGACAGGGGGGGAAAAAAAAGAGCTATCTTCTACCACATAGTGTATGTAAAAATAAAACATATTTATTTTTAGTATTTGGCTCTAGATGGAAGCGTGAAGTTAAAAATAACTTCAGGAAAAAGGTTAAAAGAAGTGAAAGGGTGCATGACAGACAAGCAAGCTCAGGTCTGCAGTGAGAACCACCCCTGCCAAGCACCCCCAAGGCTCTGCTCACCCCTGCAGCACAGCACACACGTGTGATGCACACAGATCTCTCAGGGAATACCCAGCACCAGGCAGGCACACTCAGAGACACAAAACCCAACAGCCTAACGTGGTTAGGAACAGCCCATATGTGCAACATCACCCCCGAGCTGCACCGTATGCACAGCACAGCTCTGATGTGACAGGACAGCTGAGCAGTCAGGGCTGCTGAGAGGTTTAAATCCATGGCCAGGCCTTCCTCTCTGGGCTTCTTTCCCCTCTCTGGCCAGAAAGCCCCTCCTAGAGGTGTCTGCTCCCATTTGGTGCTCACCTCACTGTGCTGGGAGCTGCAGCTGCTTTTGCTTTGGAAGGTGGGGCAAGGAAAGGGCAGCATCACAAAAAATCTCTGCCAGGAAACGTCCCAGTGACAGCAGCTATCATTCTGGGAAAAAACCAGAATGCTGCTTCTTCCTTGAAAACAAATACCACTAAAGGTCTCCTTGCTACCCATCACATACCCCTGCGTAAAGCAAACTGCTGGTGTGACCAGCTCCTGGAATATCCGGCACATCCTGACCCCCAGGAAACGCTGCAAGAAATTCTTCTGCCACAGAGGAGTCACCATCCCCCTGTTGGGTGAATAACTCCAGAGTGATTGATCTCTGACAAGGAACACCCATGTGTTACAAACATCAGCAAACCCGAGAAACCAGATCCTCTGGTCCAATTCCACCTCCCCTGGACTCAGACTGGGATCTGCTGCAGCTCAGGGAACACCTGCAATTCCATTGGAGAGACCATGCTGTGGCTTTGAGAACCGATTTTGTCCCAGTTTGGCTCAAAATACAAAACATTCTGAAATCCTGCAGAGACAGAGAGCGTTGTTCTTCACCCAAGGATTGTCCAGCTTGTGAGAACAGTCTGCAAGCAGCCAGTGCTGCATTTCCTGCAGCTGTGGGACTACCAGGGCTGCATTCTGCCATTACTGCACTGGAGCTGCTCTGTGTTTGGGTTTGGGCTTTATTTAGCCAACATTTATTTATTTATTTTTCATTTTATTTAAGGCAGGGCCCTCTGAGTCATCCCAGCTAGAAAGGGAAGAGAAGCCAATTTGAGGTGAGAAAAGAAGAATTAACATTCCCAGACCACTCTCTGTCACTGTCCAGCCTTGTTACAGAGGCAGCTCTTGTGCAAATTTCACAGACACAAGAGTGGAAGAAACTACTTTTGACAAATAATCTAAATGCACATACCATGCACATTTATTATTTTTTTCCTTCCAAAGAGAACTCTAGGTACTGTTTCCAACTGAGCAGGAAACCCCAAGCCATCAAGTCAGGTTTCCAAAACACCGGTGCAGTATAATTTTTAATGAAAATTAACAAATAAAAAAAAAAAAAAAAAGGTTCCTTCAAACACCTGAAGTTCTCAAACTCTCTGGATAAAACCAACACTCCTCCTTTTATTCTCTGAAATGACATTATCATTGTCCTGCTACCCCTGTGTTTCTCAATTAGCTTTCCCTGACAGCCCAGTTTTATACCAGCTACAGCATCTTTTCCAAACACACACCTCTCTTTGGTAAGGACAATTTATTGCTAATTCTACCACTTCTAGAGGATGGTACAAGAGGATAAGGGAAGGGTAACTTCAGACCTCCAGTGAGGAAACAACATTTACGGAAAATACCTATAAATCTGGAAATCTTTCAATACATAGAAAAAAATTGTTCTAATTAATAAACACTCAAGTCAGCAGTTAATTATTTATTATTATTATTATTCTATTACTATCTATATATTACATATCTATCTATATATTACATGAACCTACACATACTTTTTACACTTGTTTCACCACCAGAAATAGTTACTCAGAATGCTGTTATGGAAAATATTTTTAATAGATCTTTTCTCCAGACCTGCTTCTTCCACTCTTCTTGGCACTAAAGGTTGGAAAAGTTTGTCTTGATAATGGTTAAAGTCTGAATGAATAGCAAAGCACAGAATTCAATTCAAGTTCAGCTCTGATTTAAAAACAAGTTATGGTCAGCTTTTTGTGTATCAAACCTGAATATATATTAGAGAGACAGGACCAACATTTCAATGTCAAATTTTGCTATATTTAAGTCATGCTCAAAAACTGAACACTTACAGCATCTACTGAAAGTGAGACTGCACTTCCATTGCAAACCAGGCACTTAATTTTTAAGAAGAGATTAAAAACTAAATGTTCTTAGGCAATAGCATTTGAGCACTCACTCAGTGCAGTTTAACCAAACCCAAAGTTGGGCCCAAAGTCTTAACAGTATGGCATCTAAGTGTGCCTTAATGTTTCCTTGAAATAAAACTAGAGTAAAACATCATATAGAGAATAATTTAGATATTCACTACTAAAATTTAAAAAAAACCAAAAAAACCCAAACATTTAGAATGTTGTAACATCACAGGAAAATGAAGTACACACAACACACAAACACATCTTTTTGTAGCAGAAGAAAACAAACACAATTATGTGCAATTCCTAAAAATCCCTCCTCACCAGACTGCAAAGGGAAATGTTTCACCACCAGCAGTGGAAATCTCCTCATTTCTCAGTCAGGCACTTACAGGTTTGCTGTCCAGCCCGCCAGCTCCACGCTGTCCAGGATGAGGTCCCCATCCAGGAGCCCCGGGGGGCTGCTGGGGAGGGCAGGGCTGGGGGACTGGGAGGAAAGGGAATCCGTGCTCCCAGTGGGGGTGTCCTCCCTGGGAGAGCTGTGACTGTCAGCTGCAAAACAGAGCACAAGGCAGGCACTCAGGGAATTATAAATTATATTATTATAAAGCTCATAAAGCCAAATAATCTGGAGTTAAGGTCCTGAAAGATGTAAGAGAAGAATCCTTGCTGTCCCTTCTGCACTGGGGGTTTTGAAGGACAAGCAATCTCCCACTATTTCCCCAAAAAAAACATTGCACAGTTTCCCCCACTGTGCTCACCAGGCTTTCTTCACATAGAAGAGATTCCCAGTCCCTTTTCAGCATGTGTTTTATGAAATGACAAATTTTGGGGAGGTATTTTCAGACAAAGGCATCACTTCTGATAAAAAAATAGTTTAGGCTATGCACATTTGTACATCTCCCTAAAATCACAGTCCCTAAAGAGAATTTAACACACATTTGAGAAAATGAGTGCTCTCAAATACAATAAGCACAGTCTCCTCAAACATGAAACAATGACATTTAGAAAGGTCAGAATGAGCAAAAGATCTCTAACAAACACACAACACCCAAGAATGGTACTTTTATTACTCCTTTTTAATGGTGTTACTTTGAAGGGAGCTCATTGTATTCTGATTTACTATTTGTTTTCCTAGGCTGCTCTTAGGATATCACTCGAGAGGCAACATATTCCACTAGGATTGATTAGGAAAGCATTAAAGGAATTATCCTATTCCAAGGACCATGAGATAAAGTTACCAATGTGCAGAGCAGTCACTGCAAGCCCTGCTGACACATCAAGCCAAACAGCACATTCTTCACTCAAAATTAACCTTCACCCACACTGCTTTCTCCTTTCCATCTCTATTTTTCAAACATCAGCTGTACATTTCATAAATTCTAAAGGAGGTGTGTGAAATGGGGATGTTTGCAAGCACTAAAGTGTGCAGCACAGCTAAAGCAGCAGTCTCAAATGGGGCCTGGAGCTGTTTCCAATAGATTAATATTTAACAGTAATAAGGATCAATTCCAGCCACCCTTCCCAAGGATCCTTTCCTCCATCTATCCTCTCCCAGCAGCACTCATGAACACAACCCACAGGCCTCCTAAATAACACCAGAAAAGTCTGGAGTGGATTAGATACCCCTGCCCCAGCAGTCTTTTTTCCAAAAGAGTTCTGCTCTTTTGGGGCAAAAAGTTTTTGGGGAAAAAATCAACAATTAAGTCCTAACACAGCACCAAAATAATACAATCAAAAGCTGTTCAAGTCTTGTGCTGGCTTGACAGGTTATATCTCCCATACACAGTAATATACAGAATGAAGTCCTGTACAACATTACTTCCTATTTCTAAATTAATTAGCATCTGCTCAGGGAAGAACAGATTAAGCTTAACATTCTACTCCATCAAGCTAAGCACTACTGTTGCAATGAATTCTTTCATTTGTGAGGGGTGTTTTTTTAAATTAATGAAAAGTGCAACACCCCAACAATAAAAAATGTGGACAATGAACAAAATGGACAATGAAAAGCCACCCTTGGTGGATAAAATCCTTCTCATGAGGACCACAGCTCAATTCCTTCTGCTACAATAGCTCAGAGATGGCAAAGCCCTCAGAGCTTCCCCAGACATCTCATCCTCACCTCCTCCCAGCAGCTCTGAGAGCACAACCTCCCTGGAGAGTAAAATGATGTGCAACTGAAACCAGTGAAATGACAGAAGTGATCACTGGGAAATCTGATTCCAGGATCTCAATTAGCCCGTGGTACCAATCCCAATTAGCCCGTGGTACCAAGGTGTGCTTGCTCTGAGGAGCAGAACATGAACCTGGGGAGGGGAATCACTGCACTGTGGCCCAATCCTGCTCCCCTGGCACCTCCCTGCTGCACCAGGGCCATGGTGCTGCTGTTTCACATTCACACAACGTGAGAATCACAGGAGTGTCTGGTGAAAATTCATTAATTGCACCTCATCTGCATGTGTCAGCTCATTTGTATGTGCCACAGTGGTAAAATTCTGAGTACTGCAACCTTACTTCATTAATTCCTTAGAATTAGCCTTAAATCCTTTTAATCCATCCCAATTTCTTTTCAAAGCAGTGGCAGTAGCCCAGTCGAGATTATTAAACTATATACATCACTTTAGGTAGTATATATACCACATTTACCCCAACCATTCACTAAAACACATTTGAAAGGAATATTAACGTTAATTCATTAATATTAATTAAAGGAATATCACAGCAAACTCACAGCTCCTCCCCACAAAAAGCAGAGGGTTTTCTGTTGAGTTGTTTCTCAGAACACACAGAAGGAGTTTAAAAAACCCCAAACACTGAGCACTTCAGTCACACACAGCAGAGTCAGCACTGGAGACTGCAGTACACAGGCAATTGTGTTTGACATTATCTTAAACTGTGTGTTAAATCTTTCCTCAAGTTTTACTCCTTCCTTCCTGAGCCAGTGTTTTCTCACAGTCTGTACTGCTCTGAACTCCCAAAACTAAGGTTGGGTTTGAACACCAAAAACAAATGGGGTATTTAAACAGGAAAACGCCTGTTAAATTCTATGGGGTTAAGTAAAAACCCTCTAAAAACATGTAAAGATACTTTACATTTCTGATGTCTTCAATGATCTCCTTTTGTAAAGTAAAACAATATTTTTATTCAGGAAGAGGAAATTCTGTATAACTGCAAATACAGATGACTAATGACCATAATAATCATTTTCATGATTAAAAATAATATATGCACTAAACCTAAGTCTTCGAAATCCAGGGTCCTTGTTATGATTCCAGCAGCACAAAGATCTCACCCTGGATGTCAGAGCCACAAGTTCTGCTAACTTCAGACATTACAGGAACTCCTGTCCATGGCAGAGGCCACAGAACTGTGCTCATTATCTCTTCATTCAGCTTAATAACCTGCTTTTGATTAACACCCATCTCACACTGGGGTCAAACTACCTCTTCCAAATAGTCCTTGTCTGAAAACAGCAGCAGACGAGAAAGGGAATGAAGAATCAATTGGTTACTAATTAACAGACTTGCCAATCAATGCATGCACCTTCACTGTGTCAGGCCTCATTTCCAGGCATGACCCATGTAATAAGCACGACTAATTATTATATTACCTCTCCCAGCAGGTCCTGGTGCTGTGTGACAGCATTTCAGTGATCTCTGTTTAAGTTCAACACGGAATCCCTTGCTGGGAGGGGTTCTGCAGCTTTGGAGTCACATCCCTGTTTCACCAAGCTGTTACAATTTCCCTGCTCCAGCAGGTGGGATTTTTGGGGTTGGTTTTGCTGTGGTTCCATCAGAACAGCATTGAGCATTAATTCCACCCCATACTCCTACTCGTCAGTCCTATCTGTACATCCAGGGCTGGCACTATTTTTGCTGTGTATTTAAATTAATAATATGATGAGCTGATTTGCCTCTGTGACCCACAGTCTTAGCAGAGTCATTGTTTCTAAGGATGTGCTCCCTTCTGTAATTCTGGGCTACATTTTCCATTTAAAATCTGTACATTTGTTTCTCAATACATTTATTTTGTTTGAATGGGTGCAGCTCAGCACACAACCACAACTCCTAGTGCCTGTCATTATTTGCAATTCTCCTAACTTTGTCCCATGTGCAAATACATTGTCAAAGATTTGTATTTACCTTTCTAAATACTGCTGCTCCATCAGCATTCCTCCTGTTGCTTCAAACTTCTTCAGCAAGCTACATTTTTGAAATTAACATTGCTAAGCTATACCCCATTACCAGACACCTCTTTTCAGACAACTTAGGGGACTTTACATCATTCAAAAATTCACCTAGCAACAGACCCACCTTTGAACACCTCTGCTTGATTACACATTGATTATCATAACTAAGTTCTTTTTGACACTTCTTCAAAACTTGTAACATACATTGACTTCTAGCTATTTCCTCTTTTCCCACCCCCTGCCCTTTTCCTGTTGTTTGCTCTGTAGAACCAGTAAAGACATTAAGCTGCATTTTAAGTTTTGCCATGGTTTGTTTCTTAGAGTGTTTGTTAAGGACGTTGCTGGAACTGAATTAACTTTATGGGTTTCCTTTTATCTCACAAGTCAGGGGCTCCTAATATTGCCAGTGTGGTATTTTTGACTGTTTCTCTGCTCTCTCCTCTTTATCTCCAGCACTGCTCTCAGTGAGCAGCACGTCAGGTCTGCCTCTCCCATGACAAACCTGACTGCCACATTGGACTGACAGGTCCTTTCAAAGAGGAGCTCTAGAAACTTCCCATTCTTCCTCCCTACCCCCTGAATTCCAACGAGCTCTTACCTTATAAAACATGCAAGACGTGATTGCCTTTAAGGCTCATTTATATTATTCTCTGAGCATACAGTCTGGTGTTCTTGGTGCCTTCACCTTCTCCTTCTAAAAATGTCAATCCTCCTCCTCTTTCTCTCCTATTACACTCATTTTTGGGTGCCAGCAAGTGCCTGAACAGATGAAGGACACGAGGGCTCTCAGTATAAAAGCAGTCAGCCTGTATGACATCTCACAAATTCCTGTCAGCATTCCAGCCATCAGCTCCTCACCTCTCCTTCCTGGGATTGTGGGCAGGCTCTGAGTGCCTGCAGCTCTGGCCATCTTTCCAGAGCTGCCATCAATTCGTGTCCCCATCTTACACAAATAGGTGTAAGATCCAATTTTACTCTCTAGAGAGTTAAAAACTCGTTTCACTTTCTCACCACCTTTTGCAGACTATTTAAATTTCTTGACTGCTTGGATCCTTTTAAACTGTCATGTAAATTATCTTCTTGTTTCACTGATCTAATCACAACACTCATCCAAGCCTTTGAGCTCTCACCGTGCCTCTGCAACAGACACCCTCTGCTCTGCTCACTGTGCACAGCTCAGATCTGAAAAATAATAAATACTCAGGCTGATCCTGACCATTTACTGCTGTGAGTAGCTGGTACTGCTAACCCCTCAGTCTCTAACCCAAACATCCTTCCCTGCCTCGTGCCTTTCTCATAAAAACAGATAACCCCAAAGTACCTGCACAGACAAAGAGCTTTTCATATCCAGCTTTTCTCTGGCAAATACCCTCAATTCCTTCTGCTTTTATCTGGAGGAGCCTCAGATAGCAAAGGCTCTCAGACCCTCCTTACCAGGAATCTGAACTAAGCTTCTACCTAACTGAGCATGACATGTCTCCCCACTGCCTTTTTTTCTCCTTTTTCCATCTGGCTAGTCTAAGAATATTTTTTTGTTGGCATCCAAGGTTGAAAAAAAAAAAAAACCCTGAAATATTTTGGCAGTGTCAATAATCAGATCCTTACTTTACTCTGAGAATTCTAAATAAGAAAAAAGCGTTTGTATTAAGAACCATGAAAAGCAGAGAGCTAACACGATCAGTTACTTGCTTAAGTGACAGTTTTCTTCCAACTTCAGCTTAAGTAAACTTAAGACGAATTACATGCTTTAATGTTAAAAGCAAGACTAATCTTTAATGTCAACAATGTCTAGAGTTTAAAGGTAACCAGAGAATGAAACAGTTTATGAAAGGCTTTGTTCTTATGTTCATTTGTGGGTATGTACAGGGTTTTTATTTTAACAGGAATCTCAGAGATCAGGGATACAAAAGAGATATTGGTATCAAAATATCCTTGATCAAGCAAGAACTTAGTTCCAAGTGTTGGATCTCCAGCATCTACACAAAAAGCATAACCACAGTTGCCTCACACAGTTAATAAATCTTTAAATTATCCCATCAAATGATGTACAATTAATCTGGAAAGGACTCAGCCATTCCTGGAAAGCTACAATTAACTCCTCTGGAGAAGGTTTCTGTGATAGTTATCAGGGGACTCTGCAGTCAACAAGAATCTTTTCTAGATGCAATTTATTCACTATTTACAGTACCCCTCATCCTGTGGCAAATCACACCAAACACCAGGTGAACTCAGATGTTCACCTACTTCTTCTGACTTTTTTAAAGTTTTCTGAATTAATGAAGCAAAGTCATCTGTTTCTCAGTAAATTAAGAAACTGGGTACTTTCATTTGTCATGCCACTAAAACAATTTACTACCTCCAGACCACAGAAATTATGCTTTTTAAACACATTTCCAAATCAAGGTGAAAGCTTGATTGAAAGCTAATAAGGACCTATTATTTGGTTTAAAAAGTAACCATAGTGAATGCTAAAACCAAACAAGGGAGTTATTTCACTGCTCCTGAATAATGGGTATTTTGGAGTTCAGGTTCTTGTAAATACTCCAAAAAATAGATTTGTATTGCCCCATTCCATTATCCAATAGTACCCAGCTTGTAGCAAACCCTGTACACTGCAGCCCTGCCCTGGAATGCAGTTAATTCTTCCATAAATTCAGATATCATGGACTCATCCAGCCCCGAGCCAGCAGAGCAAAAGGACAGCAGACAATCCCCATTCCCATCCCTTCATGTGTCACACACAACACCAGAATCACATCCCTGTGCCAGAGACTTTTCTCTCAGACAAAATAATTAACACAATTATTCCAACTGAGTACAGTTTTTCCTAGAGAAGGAGCAGCTTGGATCTGTTTTTCAAACGTGGGCATGTAGCAGCAGGTGGATGTCAGGCACAAAGCAGCTTTCCTGTGGAAAGGTTGTTTTTCCCAACTCCATAATGGCTCAGGTACGTCAGGAAAAGGAGGAAGCTGTGCCAGACAGAATTTGCCTCAAGACTGGATGATTTAATTCAAGAATTGTGGCCAAAAGGGCCATGAGGTGTTTGAGTTGGGGTTAGGAAAGGGAAAGAAATCTGCAAGTTATTTAAGGGCAAGTGGATTTTGGGGACCAACCTGTCCTGGCCTCCTCCTTTTTGATTTTTTTGTCCATTTTTAAAATGCAAAGTTCAATTTTAAACAAGCATCTTTCTAGATATGCACTTACCTGGTAACATTAAACAATTAAACTGTAAAAATTAAGCAATTATTTTGATAAATATTCCCCTTACTGCAGGTCATCTCTCAAAATTCAGGAGAAATACTGCTTGGATTATTGTACATCAATAAAATCAAATGACAGCCTTTTGCTGAGCAAGCTAAATCTAAAATGGGTCAAGAATCCAAATTTATTCCTCAAGCTGTGGAAAACCAGCTCAAGACAGAGTCACAGATACAATGTATGTTAATCATATCACATAATTAAATTTTGAGACACAACAGAAATCAGATACAAGGCTGCAGAGGGGTTCCTCTTTTGATTTGTGTACACCACAATAACAAGAGCAGTATCTAAACTCAAAGATTACTCATTTTTACCAGAGCTGGCTTGGCAGGAAACCACACATGAGCTCCAGCCTCACCAGGCTGGCCTGATGCCAGCCAATTTCATGGCTGAGAAACACAACCATGAACTGAAGCTGCTTCCTGAAAACCCTGACAAACAGCAAGATAAACTGAGTGCCCCACTGCTTTTAAATCCTTTTGTGGCACTGAGTGTGGGTAACATTAACCTACAGTCAAGCCCTGGATTAAACATGCAGCAGAACAGCTCCAGGCTCACCCATGAGAATGAGAACTGGGAAAAACCAGAGCAGATCAAGGAGGGGTAAAATCACCAGGCCTAAAAGATTCCTATGTCAGAAGCACTTCTTAAATACCACCAAAAACTCCAAGTCCATGCATTCTCCCATGTTTCCTGTTCTGTTTTGCTGGCACCACTGAGCTGGAAGTTGTGTCTTTACTTCCACCCCCAAACCTAAGGAGTTCAAAAGCCTTTCCCTGGGCTGTCTAACAGAGATAACATCAGGCTGTTGTCTCCTTTCCTCTTGTATAATGCTTGCTTCACTTGCAGTCACTTCCTAGGGCTTCTTTGAAGAAGTTTCTCCCCAATAATTCCACAGCCTGGCCAACACAAGGACTAACTGCTCCCACACTGTGTATGGGATGGGCCTCTCAAAGAAAGCCACCCTGAAATATTCTCACTGTGCTGCTGACACTCAGCTCTGCCTCCTGCTCCTTCTGTTCACCTTCTCCTTTTGCCATAACAGGCAATGGATCAAGCTGGATACCCATGGCTGGTTAAAAACTCCTGAAAACAGGATAAGCAGCCCTTAGGGGAGGCTTTGTCAGTTGTTTCAGTTGAATATCCAGGTGGCAGGTTTGTTATCTCCCCTAAGAACACCTCCCATCTCCCTGTTGGCTCAGCAAGTCGTGAGAACAGCTGGGAAGGAGAGAAGTGACAGGAATGGAATTCACCTTGCACTAAGTGCAACTTTCAAAAGAAGAAAACAGAAAATTAGAGAGAAAAAGGAGAGCAAATAGGACAAAGACTTTCAGAAGCTAACAGGTGAACAAGAAAACATTTTTTTCTGACTGAACAAAAAACATTGATGGAGTGGGAGCAAAACGAGAAGAGGAATATTTTGTAACTTGGATATCAGCCTCATGAAAAGTTCACCAAGATCTCTGCTGTCCTTGTCACCAGAGAAGAGAAGCAAGAGGAAAGCCCTGACTGAGTGCAGTCCATGTTCTCATCCACAGGAAGGTTCCTGAAGAGCTCCAGCTCTTTGTTCTTCTCACACTCCTGTGCCAGGGGAGGAATTGACTTTTACCAACAGAGGCTGCACAGCTGGCACATAGCAAAGATATGTCAGTGACTTCCATCCCAGAATTAATGGCTTTTAATTGTCAAATTGGCCTCCTCACAGCACTATCTGCCCCTGCATGTCTGTGTGCAGAAGGCAGAGAATTAAGGAGATGAAGGATTATTACAGGAGGTCAGAGATTTTTAATAATGTCTGGCCTCAAGGAAAGACTGACCCATTCTCCTGAACTTACCCTTCCTCCTTTCAATTCAGATTCTGGTTTTAAGCCTATTCCAGTTCCCTTCCCCTGCCCCCTGACTCCTGTTGTGTGTGAACAGTGGATGTGTCTACTTTGAACACTTCTACAGCCTCTGGATTTCATACACTGAAACACTGAAACACAAGCACTGGCAATGAAACTAAGGCAATTCTCACCCCAGCCATGAAGATCTGACACCTCATTCAATGAGATGTAGAAATTAGGAGATGTTTACTGCATCATGACACAAATTTGATTTTTGGTAACAGCACAGCAAGTAGACTGTAGCAGAAAGATTACTCACAGGGGTAAAATGGCCAGAAAATGTATATTGTGTATGCAAGTATGGACCAAAATTATTCTGTATCTCCAAAAAAAAAAAAAAGGAAAAAAGTGCCTTCTATGGACTCAGAGCTCTCCAAGCAGAAGTCAACTCTCTGACAGAAAAGTAGGACCCACAATTACACATGAAAAAGCTTTACCTTCACTGGCAGTAGCTAAAAAGACTTTTAACTTTGTCTAGCACACATCTTGGAGCCATCAGGTGGGAAAAGCTGTGATGGATCCCACAGAACTGCAGGAAGTGCTCCTGCAGCAAGTGCAGAACAAACTGCAAACAAACTGCCTGCAATTCCCCGTGGGGAACAGCAGCAATGCTGAGCTTCCCCTGTGACTAACACTGATAAACTTATTTAGTGCCAGCAGAGCTGTGCTCTGCTCAGCTCTTAACAATAGTTCTGTAAGCAACTGGTGCAGGCCCTTCTGGCTTTTTGATGTGCCTGTAGCTGCTTTTCTTTCCATTTCCCTGCCATGTGCCAGGTTACAGAAACACTTCCAAGCAGCAGGTTCAGAAATAGAAAGGGTTCAAGGCCAGGTTTCACACCTGCAGCCTCGCAGTTCTGGGCTGGTTCAGCCCTGAGGACCAGTCTCATTTTAGGTCCAAGGCTTCCTCTAACAACCAGGTTTTCTGTTCAGTAATTCCAAATGAACTTTATGATTTTTTACTTGTGTTTGGGGCAGGAAGGGGCAGGGAGGGGAGTAGGGAGAGGAATATTACTATGTAGCCATTACACGTATCACATTGTACTCTGATAAATTTAATTGAATGCCACAGTATTTCTTTATCACCCAAATTAAGACACTGTCTCACTCCAATCCCCACAAAAAAATCAAGACCATCTACTCTTATTCAACACGAACACACCATTTATAACTACACTTCCCTAAATACTTCAAAGGGCAGTGTAAGTTGGCATGAAGTTTTGAAGGGTTAAATAGCAATCCTAATTTTTATTTCTTTTTGGATTCTGCAGAAGAATCTGTTTTCCTAATCACTATAAATTTAGTATTTAGTTTATTTTCTGCTGCAGCAGCAAGCTATCACAAACAGCCCATGTGATTCCAGAGTGGGGGGATAGGACACAAATACAAAATAACAATGCAGCCCCCCTTTGACACTAATGTGCTACGTCCATGTTTGTGCCAAGGAGAAATTTTGGCACCTAGAGGGTATTCAAAGAGCAAAAGGCATCAGCAGGCCCTGTGGTTTAAGCTGTATATTCTGGTTTGTTTAGGAAACAAGTTGTTCTGTGGTTGGACAAAGTGCTACACACGACCCATTTCTGACTCCAGGTGTGACTTATGCAACTTGTGCTGATTTTCTGCTCATCCTGCAGGGACTGCACTCACTGCCTCCCTCACTCAGGACTCTTCTTCCCATACTGCTCTAACAGCCCTGCCAATTGTTTAATAATCTCTGGGTCTCTGGCACTGAAGAAAAAAAAATAATGAAACAAAGAAACAAGAGAAATTCATTTGCTAAAAGTCAAGAAATGTGTATAAAAATCTAAATAAAATTGTAAGGGCACAAAATTTGAAAGCTGCCTTGCTCTCTAGAAGAAATATAAACAGAGATATCCTCTGATACATGCTGATTGCTCAAATGGAAAATAAAGGTCCAATGACATGTTTAGAACAGGATAAACAACTCCCAGTTCTAGCTAACAGTCCTTCTCTCTCTGCATAGACAGACAATGAAAACTCATCTGTACATAGCTGAGACTGTAAGTCACAGGAGTATCTGCACTGCTGTTCACTCTAAAATTCATTCAGACACTGAGGGGGAAAGAAGAAAGTCCTTTCCAAAAATAACCAAAAAAACCAACACCAAACCCACATAAAACAAATCCCAAATCTTCATTTAGAAGGCTAGAAAAGTCTGGAAATGGTCCTAATGTAAATCTCAGACAAATCTGCATTTTGCTGAAACGAGAACTTTGGGTCTAGGCCATATATGAAAGTAGCTCAGAGTTCCCCGTTAGGCTCAGTTCTATTTGAGATAGTAGGATGTCAAAAAAACCCTTCAGAGTGAAAACTTGGTAACTGGCTTACCACAGAGCAAAGCAGAAAGAAGTTGAAAGGAAAACAGACAGTATCATCTGTGCCTTAAGTTTGTCTTTCAGCAAACAAAGATCCTCACTGCAGTAAATACAATCTTTGAATTGTTTGCAAATAGGTTTAATCATCTAATTGCCATGTACAAGGAAGGAAAATCTACACACTATCAGGATTCAGTACAGCTAATTACTAGAAGGCAAAATAAAGATTTTTATCAAACACAGTGTGTGTTCTTCAGCTATTATATCCATCAATATTTATATATCTTACAGCCCTTTCTGGGGGGTTGCTGCATACATTTTGTGTGCAGTCAAGAAGCTTCTCAGCTGCAAGCGTGCCTTTAAAAAGAAACCTGGCCCGAGCCCTGCATTTCCAATTGAAGCAGTGGGTTCTGAAGCCTGTTAACTCCCTGGAGCAGCTGATAGCTAAAGACTTGTTTCCGCTTTTCTAACAATTTCCTGGTTTGCATAACAATCCTAAAAGAAACACACTCAAGAAGTTCTCCAGCACAGAGAGATGTTTGTCTGCAATGTAGTTCTACTTTCAAGGCATAGAGAGTATTTATATACAATTATAATAACTTTAGAGATGTATTTGTCTACAAATATATTTACATATAAATATGTATCAGCTGCTTGTTTAAAACAAGATTATGATAATTTTGCCATATCCAGGAAACACAAAACACTGGCTTGTGCCTGGTGCTTTACTCATGCCATTGTGAATAAGGGGGGGCGGGGGGGAGGGGNGGTTATAAAACCTGCATTTGTTAGCCAAGAACCGAGGTAAATATGGACTGGAGCCCGGGCTCACTTCTACTGCTTCACCCCCTCTCCAAAAAGAGAGAAACCGAGGGGCACGGGGCGAGTTTGGAGGGACTGAGGAGAGGGTCAAGGAGGGGATCAGGGAATGGATCACAAGTGGATCAGGGAGGGGATCAGGGAGTGGGTCACGAGTGGGTCAGGGAGGGGATCAGGGAGTGGGTCAGGGAGTGGATCACGAGTGGAGCAGGGAGAGGATCAGGG